>JAKSZT010054395.1:2515880-2797794 GCA_026826555.1 Tolypeutes matacus | reverse complement strand
TGTCTGACTTCTTTCACTTAATAAAATTTTTCTAAGTTCATTCATGTTGTATATGTATCAGTACTTTGTTTTTATCGCTGAATAATACTCCATTGTATGAATATATCAGTACATTCATTTTTTCTTTTTTAAAATTTTATATATTTTCAAGTTTACAGAAGAGTTCCAAGAATAATAAAAAGTACTCTCATATATCCTTCACCCAGATAAATCAATTATTAACATTTTGCCTCATTTGCTTATATGCTTTCTCTCTCTGGCCACACACTCACATGCACATTATTATTATTGCTATTTTTTCTGAACCATTATGCCTCTTTACCTCTAAATACTTCTTTAGTATTTCCTAAGAACAAGATGATCTCATACATAATAACAGAACAATTATCAATTAAGGAAATTTAACACTAGTAAAATACTGTTATCTAATATACATTCCATATTTAAATTTCACCAATAACCATATTAATGTCCTTTAGAGTAGTTTTTCTCCCAATCAAGGATCAACATCACATTTATTTAGCTGTCATGTCTCTTTAGTCTTCTTTAATCTGGACCAGCCTGTTTTTCTTTGTCTTTCATGATATGGATATTTTTAGAGCACAGGCCAGTTTATGTAGAATGACCCTCAGTTTGAGTTCGAAGTTTTCTCAGGATTACATTCAGGTTGGTGCATTTTTGGCAGGAATACTATGTCAGTGGGGTCGTGTATGTCTCAGCGCATCATACCAGGTGGCAGAGTTCGTTTTTTAAATTGATTACATTAACTTTGATCATTTGGTTAAGATAATGTAAACTATGTTCCTCCACTATAAAGTTATCATCATAGTAAAGTTAATAAGTGCTCTCTGGGAAAATACTTTAGGACTATGTAAATATCCCATTCCTCATTAAACTTTCATCCACTAGGTTTTGCATCCATGGATGATTCTTACCTGAGTTGATTACCACTATAATAGCTGTGATTTCCAACTCTATCATTTATTTCATATTTCTTTTTTTTTTTTTTTTTTTATTTTATTTTTTTTAAGGATTTATTTATTTATTTACTTTTATCCATTTTTACACCCCTTCCCCCTCCCCCCCCCGTTTTTGCTGTTTCTGTGTCCATTCGCTGGGCAACTCTGTGTCCATTTTCTGCCCTCTCTTCTCATCCTTCTCCTCCTGTCTTCACTGGGATTCAATCCTTGGAATCTCTGATGTAGGAGAGAGGCATCCTGCCCGCGCAACCTTAGTTGCTGGTTTTTCGGTGCGTCTCATCTTGCCTCTCCCTTGTGTCACTCTCCTATTATGTCATCATCTTGCTGTGTGGCTCGCGGGAACTGGTGGTGCGCCCGCGCACAGGGCCTGGCGGCCCACGCACCTTCTATATATTTTTTAAATTTTTACCAGGAGGTCCCGGGGATCGAACCCAGGTCCCTCCATATGGGAGATGGACGCCAACCAGATATAGCCCCCTGCTATATCTCTTAAGGTTGACCAGAGATACCTAGAGTTACAGTCTTTTCCCATACAGGATGGACATATAATAAATCAGGCTTAGTTTATCACCAGCATTCTAAAAACCAGACCTAGGGAGGAAAACGAGGTCTGGGGACACATGCATGGTTTCTAATATAGCGAATGTTTAGCCCACCCTGATTATCACAGAATCAGGACAGTGAGAATATTCGCACTATTTCATATTTCTTAATTGGCATTTGTAGCAGTTTGGTATTATTTATGAATTCCAAAAATAGATATTGGATTATGTTTGTTAACTGATCTGTTCTTCTGGGTTTATTAGATTGAATTGGATTCAGAGGTTTCACTTTTACTTGAGTTGTAATTAGGGCTTTGGTTGGGCACGTCAGTGGAATGTCAAGTCCCCACCCACCCTCACAGAGAAAACACAGCAGAGGACTTAGTTGGAGTCTTTTGATGCAGGAGCCCGGGGAAGTAAACACACAGGAGAAGAACACAGAGGAAGAGAGTCAGCTCCATATACACAGCAGAGGCCCCGGGATAACAGTCTACAGCTGACCTTGTGGAGAGACCAGAGCAGCTGAGCCCAGAGAGAAATGAGTCCCCGGAGAGACGAGACTTATCTTAGCCTACAGCTGATATTGGAAGAAGCTGGGACCATGGAGCCTTAAGAGGAAGAGGAAGGCTGGACAAAGGCAAATGTCGGCAGCCATCTTGCTCCAACACGTGGCAACAGACTTTGGAGAGGGAAGTAACTTATGCTTTATGGCCTTGTGACTGTAAACTTCTACCCCAAATAAGTATCTTTTATAAAAGCCAACAGATTTTTGGTACTTTGCATTCATACCCCTTTGACTGACTAATACAGCATTCTACTGTTAGAAAGAACTTGTCCTTCCCTTCTACTCTTCCTTTCTTATCAAAATGGATTTAGGGATTCTTATTTTATTTGTTGGATTATCATTTATTACTCTCATTATTCATATTAATACTCAATTTGTCATAGATTTGGCTACTAGGTACCTCTTCAGCTGACTCCTGTGATTTAAAAAAAAATAGCCCAAAAAGGTATTTTTTGAAGTACTCAATTTCTTGAGTACTTCCTTACTTTCTGGCACAAGATGTTCTAAGTTCCTGCTCCAGCCCCGGAAATGAGGTATTTCCCCAAGGAGTCCTGGTTCATTTTAGGGGGGAATGGTATTTAGGAAACAAATACTTGGGCACTTGGTATGCTCCTTGCCCCTGGAATGGCACTGCTTCTAGGCTCTTTCTGGGAAAAAATGGCAATTTCATATGATTTAATATATATATATTAAACCATGATTTATATAAATACATACAGATACTGATAATCCAAACCAATTTCATATCATTCATCCTTGCCTTTCCTCCATCAATGTTTCTATCTTCCTTCTCCTACTGGAGAATCCTGGCTCCCAGAGTTTCCACTTTTGTTATAGCTTTTGTTACAGAATAAGCAAAGTGTTAATGCACAGATGTCATCTCTAATTTCAAATGTATATTAACATTACATACAAACTACAGGTACATACACTCATGTATGCACACACAGATAAATTTGAGTGTATATGGTCATTCGTATGCATGAATTTTAATCAGGTTCCCTTACCCAACAATGTTAAATTTACCCAAAAATGTTAACCTTACCACCTGCCATTGACTTCATTCTTTTGTAATGTAAAATTGTCTTGGTTTTTAAGAGTTAGCCATTAAAATGTAAACTATCTAGCTCTAACAGTTTAATTATCAATTAACAACTTAATGGAAATTAGTAGACAGCTCTTATGAGGCTAAGATAGAGGGAACTGGAATTGAAGAAGGTTGAGACAGACTGGTGAGAGGATTGGAAAAAGCCAGAGAGAACCGAATACTACAAAAGGTTAACCTTTCCTAATTATCAGTTTTCTTCTATGTATATATTGATGTGAATGTGAATATACGTTTAAACATATGGAGAAGGGAGGTTGTAGGTAGTTAGCATCCACACTCTGGATCCAGGCTGCCAAGATTCAAATCTTGCTTCAACATTTATTAGCTGTATGATCTTGGGAAAGTTTACTTGACCTCTCTGTGTCTCAGTTTTCTCATCTGCAAAATAGGAATAATAGTACCTACTATTTCATAGGGTTGTTGTGAGGATAAAATGAATTAATGTATCTAAAGTGCTTAGAATCATACAATAAGTAGTATATAAATGCTTATTTGTATACTTAATTTATATATTTTCTTAAGATATCAAACAAAACTATACATACCCAGTTTTTCAACTTTATTGTGTTCCAGACTTATTTTCCCCATCAATGAATAAAGATCTGCCTTATTATTTTTCATGACACCATAATATTCCTTTCTTTTATATATTGATTTAATTTTCTTCTTCCTATAGGTCAGTGATCCCAAACATTTTTTTTTTTTTTTTTTTTTGGTCTCAATTAAACCCACATCACAAAGTGCACTACCACCACCATCTCTCATTACATGATTTTTAGTGGTGGGATGGTGTGGCAGAGATTGCAAGTTGTCTTCATTCTGTACAGTCATTTTCCCAGCTAAACACTGGTAGTTCTGTAACTAAGAAAGGAGGGAAGGAAGGAAGGGAGGGATGGAGGATATTTGTTGAGACTTTCAGTGGAGTCAATACACATTTAAAAAAATCTTTTGTGTGTGTTAAAAATATGCATTATCTTATTTGGTGCCATATTTTATATATGTCCATTAGATCTAGCTTATTCTATATGGTCTTTAAATCTGCTATATCCTTACTTTTTGTGTACTGTCATTTATAAATTTTGGGGAAATTTGAGTTAAAAGTCTCCCATCACCACATAGTGTGTTTTAAATTTTTGTTTAATATATTTTGAAGCTAAGTGACTTCAAGTCCAAAATTACATTTGTTCTCAGTGAATTATTCTTTATCATCATTTACAATGATCCTTCTACGCTAACAATCCTTTTCTTGCTTTAGAGGTCTGTTTTGTCTCTTAATGTAGCTAGTTTTCTTTTGTTTAGTATCATTTTCTATCTCTTCACTTTCATATTTGAGGATTCGGTATGTTTTAAGTTTATCTATTATAAACAGCATATAGCAAGATTTTCTTTTTTATCCAATCTTTAAAGTGGCAATATAGTTTATATCTTAGAAATATAGCTGCATTTTTTCCTAGCATATTACTCTATTCTTTCTTTTATTCAGGATATCTTTGCTTTTTTTTTTTTTTTTTACCAGGAGGTCCCGGGGATCAAACCCAGGTCCCTCCATATGGGAGACAGACACCCAACCATTTGAGCCACATCTGTCCCCCGATATCTTTGCTTTTTTCTCTCCTTTCCTGCCTTGTACTGATTGTGTGTTCTTCATTTCCTTTTTCATGTACATAAGTAAATTAAGAAATAATCATTCTATTTCTATTATTTTATTATCACCCTTTACTTTTTTTTTTCCAAGAAGAACTTTTTTTTAATTAGAGAAGTTGTGAGCTTACAGAACAATCATGCATAACGTGCAGGATTCCCATACATCACCCCTCCACCAACACTTTACATTGTTGTGGAATATTTGTTACAGGTTATCATCAGACTATTACCATTAACTATGGTCCATAGTGTACACTTGGAATATTTTTTCCCATAACCCCCTATTATTAACATTTGTATTAGTATATTTTTATTATAGTTCATAATTAATAAAAGAATGGTAGAATGCTTTGTGCTCAATTCTCTTCCAGTTTCATGGCTTATTGTGTAGTATTTTAGTTCTACCTTGTTTACATATACTCAAAATTAGTAGTAGTTTTGTTTTACATAGTCAATGCTGGCTTAGGTTTACCCATGTTTCTCTATTTCTTAGCTCATCATGGCTTTAAAAAAACAGCTTTAGGGAGTGAACGTGGCTCAAGGAGTTGAGCACCTGCTTCCCATGAGAGGTCCCGGGTTCAGTTCCCAGTGCCTCCTTAAAACAAAAACAAACAAGCAAACAAATGAAATAACCAACTCAGGGGAGCCAGTATGGCTCAGTGGTTGAGGGCCGGCTTCCCACATGAGGTCCAGGGTTCAATCCCCAGTCCCGGTACCTCTCTTTCACACATACACACAACTAAAACAGCTTTATTCTAATATGATTCGTATACCATACCCTCCCAGTCCTATGCAAACACTAATCTACTTACTTTATAGATTTTCCTCTTTTGAATATTTCATATAAATGGAATCATAAAATATGTGGTCTTTTGTGTCTGGCTTCTTTCACTTAGCATGTTTCCAAGATTCATCCACATTGTAGCATGTTATCAGTACTTTATTCCTTTTTATGGCTGAGTAATATTCCATTGAATGGATATACATTTTACTTATCCATTTATCAGCTGATGGACTTTGGGATTGTTTCCACTTTTTGGATATTATGAGTAATGTTCGTATGAACATGTGTAAAAGTTTTTTGGAGTATAAACCTAGGAGTAGAATTTCTGACTCATATGGTAACCCTGTTTAATTTCTGAGGAACTTCTAACCTGTTTTCCATAGCAACTGCATAATTTTACAGTCCCACAAGTAATGTATGAAGGTTCTAATTTCTCCACTTTTCACCAACATTTATCTTTTTTTTTATTATGACCATCCTAGTGGGTGTGAAATGTTATCTCTTTGTGGTTCGGATTTGCAACTCTTACTCACCATTGCTTGTTTTTTATACCTTGTGGATTTTATTTCTTTCTTCCTAAAACATGTTCTTTATTGTTCATTTACCAAGGGTATATGAGTGGTATGAATCTTTGTGTACAAATACCATTATTTAATCCTAGCATTTAAATAGTAGTTATTTTGAGTATAGAATTCCATATTGCTAGTTATTTTCCTTTGTGATATTTTTAAGATATTATTTCACCATCGTCTTGCTACTTCTATTGCCACTGAGAAATCTTTTGTGTAATTTATATAATCTTTTTCCTCTATCTACTTTTAAGTTTTTCTCTGTCACTGATGTTCTGTAGTTTCACTACAATATGTCTTGGGGTAAATATATATGTATATATTTTCTTCTTAGCTTAAAATCTGTGCTTCTTGAGTCTGAGGATTCATGGAATTCAATATTTTAGTCATTTTCTCTTTGAATATTGCTTATTTCTTAGAATATCACAAATGTAGTCTTTGTAGTCTTTCATTTTAGAACATGTGTCAGATATATGTTGAATCTTCTCAATCTACCCCTTATGTCTTTTTACTTGTTTTATATTTTCTATTTGTTTATTTCTCGGTGCTACATTCTGAATAATTTCCTCCCATCTATCTTCTAGTTTTAAAATATTCTTTGTTTGTCTAATATGATATTTAGCAAATTTCAAAAAATTCAATGACATTATTGTTTTATTTCTGCAAAGTCTATTCTTTTCTTCCTTTTTCTTTTTTACATAAATTCTTGTTCTCTTTTTGTGTTTCAATTCCTTCAAGTTCTTCAGTGTCAGGATAGTGTCATTTCAGGAAGTTATTGCTCTATTTTTCAGTTTCCATTTCATTCCCCAAACCTAGAGATTTAGCTATATATTTTTTTTGTTGTTTTTATTTTATTTTATTTTATTTTTTGTTTTTTTTATTTTATTCTTAGCTATATTTTTAATAAGAACTCACCTATTGGTTTTTTTTTTTAAGATTTATTTATTTCTACCCAACCCCCGTTGTTTGCACTCGCTGTCAGCTTTCTGTGTCTATTTGTTGTGTGCTTGTCTTCTTTTTAGTAGGCACTGGGAACTGAACCCAGGACCTCCCATGTGGGAGGGAGGCACCCAATGGCTTGAGCTACCTCTGCTCCAGCTTGTTGTCTCTCATTGTGTTTCCTCGTTGTGTCCCTTTGTTGTGTCATCTTGGTCTGTCAGCTCGCCATGCCAGCCCATTGCATCAGCTCACTGTCTTGCTCGTCTTCTTTAGGAAGCACTGGGAACCGAACCTGGGACCTCTCATGTGGTAAGTGGGTGCCCAACGGCTTGAGCCATATCTGCTTCCCACCTATGTGTTTTTTAAAAAAGTTGTGTGGGACATATTTTATCTAGTATTTCTAGATGTTTTTAGTGGGAGGGTTTTCAGGATTCTCTTAAACATTTGAATGTTAAAATATTAATATTATATTAAAAAACAAAGTTTTAAACCTGAATTAGAATTATGTCTATATAGACAAGCCCATCACTTTTAGGTTCCCTACTGTTTATTTCCTGAGGTAAGCAACCAACTACTGGAATGGGAAAATGTTATATCCTTTCTGCTATTCAGTAAATGTCAGAAGAAAACAATTCTCAGATATCTTAAATATGCTATTCCCACTGCTTGGACTGGTCTCTACAATCATTCCATCTCAATATAAAAGCCATCCTTTTATAAATTGCAAGTTTTCATTCTCCACTCACCAAAATGAAACTGAGGAGCAAAAAGAAAACACAGATTTTTCTTTTTAACTAAGGAAAACTTTTATTTAAACTGTGCAATCAATCAGTATTTAGACAGCAGTTTCATAAACATTTTGGCATTTAAACTTTTATTCATTTTTGGCATGTTCTGTAGGGTAGTATATAAACTACCCTGGGAAAGTGGGAAATACTAGGCAATATTTACTATGATGCTAGAAAAAGAAAACAAACCACATTATTAAACAAATATGTTTTTAAAAGACATTAAAAAGGTACATTCAAAATCAAGGCAAACACTCGCTTTCTTCACGCAATAGAGTTCATAGAGCTGATCCCCTGAGTCAAGTATAAAATTAATATAGCTCAGCTCTAGAGTCCATTAGCAAGTCTGCCAATGCTGCCCTTACAAGAAAATGGTACACAGAGTGAAAGGATCCAGAACACCCAAAATATGAAATAATCTAACTGGCTCCCACACTTTCATTTAATTCACATCTTTGAAGAAGAAAAAAAAAAATCACCCAACAACCCACACATATAAAATGTGCTGTCAGCAACAGCAACAAACAGACAAACTTTGCTAATATATGACTTCTACTCTAATGATAGGCTAAGGCAATGTGTGTGTGTATTCAGGCTCCGCAAGTTCCTATAAAAAGCTCAAACTGATAATCATCAATAATCATTTTCAGTTGGAAACAAAATGGATATCCAGAATGTGGTAACAGGAAGCAGAATAGTTTAAGGTAAAGATTTTAAATATTTTTGTTGTTTTTAAAGGCAGTTCGACAGAAAAGTAAACTGTAAACAAATTTTTAAAAATAAAGTTTCTAAGTCAGGGCTATATGTAAACACCATGAACCACCTGTAAGATGTAAACTTGAGTAAATCTACAAAGATGTTCAGAATCTTATGGATTATACCAAGAATGATATTGGCTAGCACAAGAAAAGTTTTCAGAAGATATTTTGTTTCTCTAATAAAAGATAGATGACAATCATATAATTCTTCCCAACAAGCCTTAAAGGTAGACTTGAATAAACCAGAATTAGGTGACAGTAGGTGTTTCTCTCTATAAAATTCATTCTAAATAGTTTTCAGAAGTGTTAAAATGCTTTATGATCTTGAAAACATGGATCTGTTAAAGAATAATCCTAAAAATGTACTTTTCTCCTCACCCATCTCCTCTGGGAATCTTTGACCTTCTCCTTAAACTTTTACAAGCCAAGATATCAAAAATGAATTATTTAAATTGAGGTAAAAGGATTTCATGTTTAGTAATCCTAAAACTGAAGTAAATTCTCCTATTGTCACCTTATGGATTTACCTAGATTACAGATGAGT
This sequence comes from Tolypeutes matacus, assembly GCA_026826555.1. Lineage (NCBI taxonomy): Eukaryota > Metazoa > Chordata > Mammalia > Cingulata > Chlamyphoridae > Tolypeutes > Tolypeutes matacus. The sequence continues at coordinate 2,788,573 of JAKSZT010054395.1, read as the reverse complement.
GTTTAAATCCCAGGCTGTATCTTCTACCAACCATTTTCTTCTATTAGTTGTTGTGTGTACATACAAGAAATGCAAACATTTTTCATTTTAGCATAGTGAAAATATAATTGGAAAGGCTAATCTGTAGAGGAAAAATTTTGGTATGTTTCCATACCCTCACAGAAATGACTTTTGAATTTAATTCTTTATATTTTAATTTTTCTTTTTAAGTTTTCAAAATTCTATTGCTCCATTCTGCACAACTCTGTAGGATATTATCTTCATTTTATGAATAGAGATAGTACAGAAGCCAAATAATTCTCAGAATGGTAAAGGACTAGAATTTAGGGCTCCAATGCCTAGCCTTATACTATATATTAGTTCTACTATATGATTCTTCTCTCAACTTTGCTCCTTCCTAAATTATTGTGAATAGTTTGTATTCATATAAATACTATTGACTCTTCAGACATAGCAAGAAAGGATTACTGATTACAATTCCAGCTTTTCCAGTTAATAAATTCCTATTTGGATATGGGGACTACAGAAAAATTACAAAAGATAAAATTCAATTCTGAGAAACTAGTCTAATAAGAAAATATCTGAATTAGATAAGGACTCCAGAAACTATGCCTACCTTATTTCTAATGCAACTCAAGGCACAAGCATCAGTCTTCAGACCCAATTTTAGCTGACAGAAATCAAAGTTTCTGAAGGAGAAAATAGGGAGGTTAGGAGATGGACAAGGGGTATGTTATGGCTTAGTACTTCCTAAGTTCCTCCTGTGAAGAAATGCAGATACCTAAGACAGAGATCTCTCTGTTGGTTGGCTACAACTCTTTGGGCAGGTTGTGTTGATACAATCTAGATTTTGTGGATACATAAAAACATAGTCATTTTTGATCCTACTGTGGAAGGAAGACACAATGAACCTGGGTAATTAAATATAATTTCTCAGCTGAGGCAGTCTATTATAGCGGAAATCCCATACGTTTAAGAGTTGGACCAACTTTGGTTTATATCTTGACTAAGTTGCTTACTACCTGTGTGACCTTTGACAAATCAGACACCCTATACCTCAACTTCCTGATCTCTAAAATAAGGATAATACTTGCTTTACAGAATGAAGCAATTTGCAGACATAATACATGTGCTTGGTACATGGAAGATGCTCAGTGAATGGTGTAATTCTCTCCTACACACTAGACTCAGAAGTTGGAAAATGACCAGCTGAAGAAATGCTGAAAATTAGGGTAGAATTAGAAACTGTCCTTCAAAATAGAAAGAGGGCTTGACTTGAAATGATACAGAAATTAGAAAAAAACGAGCTTTGGAATCTAAAGCTTTCTAAGAAAAGGGACAAGTGAAATCAAAGAAAAAGAAATGAATGACAAGAAAGATAAAGCTTCCTAGGACACCCATATGCTGATGAAGTACATGCTCTTGCTGAGGATGATGGAAAATCTGGGAACCAAATGTCTGAAACTGAAAACCAAACATTTAGTTCCCAGTGAAGCTGAAGAGATGAACTAGATTTAAAAGGCAGAAAGACTGTGAACTTGAGCATGATCCTGGTCATTTACTGAGTCTCTATGTTCTGAAGATTTCCCTCACAATTTTCCCAATAACATAATCCCCTAAGAATAAGAGAGAGAGGTTAACAATAAGAACAGTTTTCAAAAATTTCTGATGAAATTCCATAAAGCTAGAGGCAAATATTTAGGAAATGGTCTTCAAATCAAAGAATTAAGCTGTTTCTTTACGAAGCACATATTCGAAAAGTTTAAAGTTTGAATTTACTAATTCATTGTTTTGCAAGTGTTTTAGAGGGAAAATTTAATTTATACATGTGATAGGGAACAAATCAAGTTTTCATGGCTTTGATATTTTAAAGATACCCAAGGAGAACATGACCTCAGATTTCCGATTTCTGGAATGCCTTGGACATCTAAAGTGGTAGAGAATTCCACAGAAATAATGTCTATGTGGTAGGCCAAATAATGCACCCCTCCCATGTCCATGCCCGAATCCCTGGAACCTGGAAATATGTTACTTTACGTGACAAGAGGGACTTTGCAGATGTGATTTGAGTTAAGGACTTTGAGATGGGGAGAGTATCCTGGTGGACCCAATCTAGTCCTATGACTCCTTAAAATCAGAGAACCCTTCCCAGCTGGGGTCAGAGAAAGAGATATGATGATAGAAGCAGCATCAGAGAAATGCTACATGGCTGGCTTTGAAGGTTGAGGAAAGGGGTCATAACCTCTAGAAATCAGAAGCGTCAAGGAACTGGACTTATCCCTAGAGCTTCCAGAAGGAATGCAGCCCATGTCAGACTTCTGACCTACAGAACTCTAAAGATAATAAATTTGTGTTGTTTTAAGCCACTATGTTTGTGGTAATTTGTTACAGCAGCAATAGGAAAATAATGCATTATCTGTCTGGTAAAAATGCATGAATGTTGCTCAAGGGCTTACAAAGGGAAAATGCCTGTGAAGATTAAAGTCTGCAAACACACACATTGCATTAGCCTGAGATCTTATGTCCTGAGCATAAATCAACTTAACACAGAAGTCTATGTTATGTTTTTCTAAACATCAATAAAATCCACAGACAGCTGGTTTTATATGGTGATCTCCAGAACCCTCTACTTTGTGCTCACAGTCCACAGAAATTATTTTGACTATCAATCCAAAGCAATTTTATGAGACCCGTGTAGCAAATTGTCAATAATAAGGTATGCAGAATATATGCTTACTTTTAGAAAGAACATGACTCTTTCGATATAGTTGGACTTTTAAAAAAAATATTCAGTATTCAAATTTGTATTTAATGGACTATAGATGCATATAAGTGAATCACTACAGCCATTACTTTAAGTGGAACCACATCTGAGTATTCTTGCATTTAAAAAATGATACTTTCAATTCTATATTTTTGTGACATGCTCTGAATTGTTTCCAATGGTGTCTTCATATGGACTTGATTAGGAACAACGATCCTGAGTTGTGAACCATGAACAAGTTTCAGGCAGAAATCCTTTACAAAGTCAAGGAAATGGATGCAAATCAGTGTCATTGTTCCCACTGCTGGCAATGCTCTGGCTTGAAGCAAAGGCAAATAAATGTACATTTCACACTGGATCTAATTCCTTAGTGTGCTAAAGCTGATTTTTAGTCACTTGGTGGATAAAGGTGCATCTTTACTTTTAGGCTAATCAAAGTATAAAATTCCAGATTTCATAAAAAAGATTTTTGCTTTACCACTAAAAGTTAGGTTCCAGTAAAATTTGAAATACCAAGATCCTTGATGCAATTAAAATATTTCAATTTATGGACAACTTTAAAGAGCAGATCTGTCAAGCACAGCCCATTTTACATGATATAATTTGTTTGGCTGTTATATTACCTGTTGCTCCCCAGAGACAGAAACACTCCTATTATCAAAGAAATGCCTCCAGCTCTCTGTGTTAACCAGGCAATGCTTTACGCAGGAAGAAGACTGCATTGGCTAATTCAGAGGTTGCCCTAATACTCTGCAATGAAAATGTCTGCTGATATTTCTGTTGACATCTCACACTCAAGATGCTTAGGAAAGTATCACTCTACATTTGGCAAAAACATCCTGTGGCTGAATCAGCAGATTTAATGGAAAGTCCCTATGCTTGCCATTGGTACACAGATTCTGGAGAAGCATGTTTGGTTAACATAAAAACAAAACACAACAGTTTAATGTACAACTAACTTTGATTACATGCAGAGGTAACCTTAAATATCTTTGGTTTTTAAAAATTTGCTGATAAAAAGTACTTGAATAAACACACTGATAAATACCAATGTAACTGTATTGCTTTTAATTATGTAAACTTAGCCCTTTGATATCTTTTGTAATAAAGCTAGATCCCTTATCAATCTCTAAATAAATTTATTTCAAATCTGCTCATCTTTACTTACAGGCTAACCTATATATTTTAATGGTCTTTGGTATGAAAATACTGATGAGCAGTATCCTGTAATATTTGGCTTAAAAATGACATACATGTTTCAGTACTTATAGCAAATAAGTCTTTGGAAAAGAAAATAGTTAGCATTTGCATATTAGCCCCTTTGGAGTGAAATGCCCTGAAGTAACACCACTGAGAGATAAGTGACAACCTTCACATTTTGGTTACAATTACTTACTTAAGACTTCAAAGAACCCTACTTTAGCCAAGTAGAAACAAATCTTTGTGTACACTAAATATCTTATTCAATGAGACCAAAATATATATCTTTGGTGAAAAGATTTTTTTTCTCTCCAACAAGTAGTTTCAACAATTTAAAAATACTTTAATACTGTATAGTTGAAGATTTACTTGCTGAAGAAAAAAAATTACACTTGAAAATCTTTGGAACTATATGCTGGTAAAGAAAGTATTACCATTTATTTTAAATGCTCTGGTAACAATAAGGTAGTGGAAATTACTAGTCTGTTTACTTAACTACAATAATCAATATAAACCTTATTGTTTTGGGTTAGTAACTACTTGTGAAAGCTTCATATCTATAGATGTTTCTAGTTAATTCAATTTGGAAGGAAGGGAATTATATTCAAATTTTCACTTTCTACTGAAAATGCTTTGGTAATAGGATTATTAATAAAAAGTCTGTATAACAACAAAATGAAAAGGTGAAAAAATGTACTGGTAAATAATTAACAAATAGTTATAGCCTAAAGGTCTACAATAAACTATGGGCCTATTCATCAAAAACCAAACAAAATATCTTCTTCAAGGACTTCAAATCATTTAGGTTTTTACACCTATTCAGATTCATACAGTCCTAGACGCATCTTCCATAACCATGATGGATGATGTTTTTAGCGTTAGATTTTTATTTGTTGGCTTTTAATGAAAGTTTAGAAAATAAAATGGTCTCGTACTCAATTTTAGATACTGATAAAAGTTGGCCCCACATACTTCTACTTACAAACCAAAAAAATGCCATACCCTGTCAATTTGCCCATGCTTCCATGAGGCAGCTCAAAATAACAAAAGGTTCCCTGAGTACAGGAAAAAAAAATAACACTAGAATAATTTTAAAAGGAGGTAGTATAAAACAGGAGCGATAAAGGCAGGAGTAGCATTTTTCCTTGCCTCAGATTGTTCACCTAAAGCTCTGCATTTTTTGTTTTGCTGTGAAGCCCATATTTAGGTATGGGGGACTTTGAATTTAGTTCAGAAGTGGTTACGAGCACTTAATGTTTGTCTGCTTCTGAACAGATCCAGATTGGCACAAAACTACATATTAAAAAACAAACTGAAAAAAATGTTATATCATCAGTCATTGGGATAGGAGATGAGAGAGGAGGCACTAATATCCAGCAACACCCTTTTCATTTTAGAATGTCATTCAACATGACCCCTTCTATAAAGAAAAAGTTTCAAAGGGAACCTTTTGATAATAATTTCCAGATAATATGAAAAAAATACTTTTAAAAGGATATGGGCCCCCTCTCCACCCATGTCTTTAATTCTTTATCCACTCACACTGCCCAGCATCTAGTAGGTGACTTTCTCATGACTGATAGGCCTAGTCTATGTGGCTGCGTAAACAGTTTGCTGATTTCAAATCAGCAAGAGGACAAACTCACTCCTAGAGTTACCATTCCTCATTTACAGCATTGACACTGAAGGAAGATTAAATAAAGAGTACCAAATTCTTTTAAGAACTCGAGATAAAACAACAGGTACAGTGGTAGAATTTTGAATACTTATCCCTAACAACAACTGCACTAAAAAAAAAAAAAAAAGCTTTGGTAAGATACTGCACATCAAATAGTTTTTTAATAAAATCCTAGAAACTCTTAAGGCAACTTTTTATACTCCTGTATTAAATAACTTCCTGAATATTAAAAAGGTATAAGGCAAAGAATTTCATAGTATATACTGGAAGGCACTGTTACTGTGATAACCTTAAATTCACTTTACTGTCTACTGTTGCATTTATCTTCATTCTTAGTATTGCATGAAATTTCTTTACCCCTTTGAGCCAAGTTGGGATTAAAAAACAAACATGCCAAAAAACAAAACCTTAACTCACTACCTTTAAAAATCCATTCTCTGCATGGGGTTTTGTAAATAATACTGGAAAAGTTGAGACTGCTTTGCAAACTAGGCAGTAGAGCCTTTGGCCTACTGTCAGCCAAAGGAAGAAAAGGCAGGGCTCTAGGCAGGTTGAAGTTTGGGATACAGCAGATAAAGCACTCAGACTCTAATGTTATGAAATAGTTCTGTTCTCAAAGGAGATAAACTTTTTTGTTTCCACCATTCATTAAAAAAAATAGTCCCACTTTTTGTCTTCTCAGTGGTTCAGCAGTCTTCACAGTCAGAGTGTTAAATTAACCAAACCATGCAGATGCCATAGTTTTTTTTAAAAATCAGAGCTTCAGATAAACATTCTTACTCATCTACCAGTATGACTCCTTGGATCAAACACATTACACATACAGCAATGAAAACAAAATGCTATTAGGAAGTATCATTGGTTATGTAGCTGACAAACTATAAGAACAAACAAGGTAACAAAGTTATCTTCAGAGTTTGCCATCTGGCAAACTGAGGTAGATAGTCAGCAAAGGGACTTTCAAAAGTCTTCCCTTTGCTCCAGTGATATATTTTATAATCCAGTCACAGATCTTGACTGTCCTTTCACATTGCTGACAATGAAACATTCAAAATACGTGAGTTAAAAAAAAAAAAAAAACATTCAAAAAAAGGTGAAATACCCAGTAAGTTAACATTTTCACAAAAGGCTTTGGCTCCCTGTTCATTGTCCTTCGAACAGACTTACGGGTGAGGATACCTGAACATGACTATCTAGATTGGAAACTCTTTCTTATCAAAACAAAGCATGGCAGACGGTGGCTGCAGAACCGAAGAGAAAGTCTGCTCAGCAACCGATGGCACTTGCGGGATCTTCACACTTCCTTATCGTAGGATCCCCACCTGAATCACTGCCAGTGAAGGAAAGAGAGGCCAGGGGTGTGGTACTTATGACTGAGGACAGGTGGAGCTCATCATTGGATTCGTGAGAGAACCTTCCAGAATCCCCAGTCTCATGGCTGCCTTCACTATTCGTTGAATGCTCAGTATCGGCTGAAACCCCAAAAGGTCTTGGGAAACTGGTTGTCTGACCTGGGGAGCTGGGGGAGTCTTCATCACTGATTAATACAGTAGTGCCTGGCTGGTAAAAGCAGACCGCTTGAGAAAATCTTTGAGGCTAGGCAAAAATACATAAGATGCATCAGAGATGATAAAGTGCTCCCAGAAAAATAATAAATTTTATACAGTCTATGTATTCTGAGATAACAAACTATCCAAGAACATGGGAGAAATGTCATCATCATGAAGGGATTTTTTAGGTTAGAGGGGTAGAAGCATATCAGAAACACCTAGGGCAAGTGATGTGTTGAAAAGCTGCTTCAGTGATTTTGCTACACGCTCCTGCCCCTACCCTTTTCTCCATTGCCCCTAACTTCCCACTGAAAACCAGTTATGATTATTCTTCCAGCTGTCATTTCAGTGGTCACTCACCCCAGCCTTCCATAGAGTTATGCCCCAAATTAATAAAATATATCATTAATTTACATTTTCCTCTCTTCTTAATTATCATTTTATACACCATGGGTTGCCAAAGACTGTTCTCACTTAGGTGGGTTACCTGCTCAACTTTTATCTTCTTAGAGTACTGGAAAAAAAGCCATTTTTTCTTCGGGTTGTTTTTAATTATAGGGCCATAGCTATTAATTATCAAGTCGGTTCCGCCCTGTGGAAAAATGGGAGAAAATGTAAATATCTTGGTATTATAGATTTCAGTTTATTACAAGTCACACACAAAGCTTTTAAATGTTAAAAGAGAAAAAAAAAAAACAATCGCTAACATCATTGTTTCTTCTCTCACACAAGTAGCCCACAACAAATTCAGGATGATACTGATTAAAAAATATAATGGGATTATTTTTAAGAGAGATGTATAAGCTAATGTATTTAGGGTGAAGTGTAATGATTCTAACAACTTATTTCCAAATGGTAAAGCAAGCAAAAAGTATATACAGAGAAAGAAGCAAATATGATAATATATTAATAACTGTTTGGATATTCATTAAATTATTCTTTCAACTTTTCTTCATGTTTCAAAACTTAAAAAGAATTTGGAAAGAAAAAAATGTAACAGGTCCACATATGCTTAACAAAAGTGGTAAGAGGTCATGGATCAGCTCTTCGGCTAACCAAGCCTAAGGTGTAGCCTTCAAACTTGCTTCCCTCCTTGAGTTTACATTCTCCCTCTTTTTTCCATGTCTTTCTTCCCACTCTGTTTCTCTACTATCTCGTGTCTAGTTCCAAGCTAGTAATAATAGAACATTATATTTTGGTACTTTTTATGCTTATTTAAAAGTTTTAGGTTCTAATGTTTTAGATTAATTTGCAATAATTGAATGGTTTACATTAGTATTAGAAAACAAAAACTAAATTCAATTGTGAAAAAAAGACAATAGAGTAGCAAAATTCAATTCATTATTATTTACTCATAATATATATAATACATAGCACTGTGCTAGATAAAAGTAGAGTGCATCTGTTAAATATAATTGGGTAAAATTTAATATTAATATTTTCTGAAATTTTGTTGTATTTTTATTATTCTAAATTTTAGGGAAGGGTTGGGGGAAAATAATTTATAGCAGGGTTTGACGTACTTTTTCTGTAAAAAAGCCTAAATATTTTAGGCTTTTGTACAACACATATGGTCTTTGCAGAATTTTCATTTTCTTCTTCTTTTTTTTTTAAACAATACTTTAAAAATATGAAAACCATTCTTAAAACTCAGGGAGTGGCCATAACAAATACCGGTCATGGGCTGGCCCAGGCCTGGCTGTCATTTGCTAACACCTGATTTATAGCACACTGGAGTTGATTTTCTCCTTTGTCTCAAAGACAGGCTACCCACCCTTGGTCTTTTCCCCAACACCACCCTCTGCTAGAATAGTTGCAGGAGCTAGGATTTATTTTAACAGCTTCCTGATCTGCTTTTCAAAATAGTTGGTGTTTACAATGCTTACCACTGTACAACTATTTCATATACTAGAAAGGACATGAAGTAACATCCTTCAGTGGAATTTCTTTACTGTATCTAACTTCCTTGGCCATAAAGGGGAAGGATCTTAAGGCATTTAGATACTCCATATTTTTAAGTGTCATTCAAACCCGGGCTGTTCTAATGGCCAATTCAGTTAAAAAATCAATCAAACTAAGCTAAATATAAAATGGGTTAATAAAAACGTGTCCACCCAATAAGTACAAGACAATCGAAATTATAGTAAATATAGACTAATGGCTATGGTGTTCTTATTAAAGACATTTTAGCCCCATATAATCCCATCTCATTGAATTTACGTTACTTTCTCATTTTTTCTGTATTTCTCTCACCCTTACTTAGTTCTTTTATCCTTTATCTATCCCCATCTTATTCTCCCCAAACATTTTATGTAAGGGAGGATCTAGATGATATTGTTTTATATTTCATTAAGTGAAGTATGGATGTAATACACATAAAGGGAAGACAAATTCAGAGAAGGATTATGGAGCAAATCAGTCTCTCAGCCCAGAGTACCTTTGCATCAATGAAGCTGTTTGGCACTATCATTGGCATTAAGGATTCTTCGTTTTCTATAGCTCCTTCTAGGCTCTTCCCTACTTCATTCCCACTGGCTAAGGAGGCACTGGTATGAGATAACTGCTGAGTTCCATTCTGTGTGGTCTTAGAAGCAGATGATTTCCTGAAACATTGGCAAGAAGAGGAAATCTCATTTCATAGAAGTTATAGGCAAATGAACCAATTTGGCCATTAATTACAACTTTGCAAAAAATGGAGTTCTTGAATGCCCACTTTTCAAATCTCTCTCGAAATTTACTACTGACTTTAACTCAACTCACCACTGCAAATTTTTATGATTCTAGGAAGATTGTTTATTTCTTTTTGCCTCAATTGCTGCTTATAGAAAAATGCTTTTAACAAACATAAAAAGTTTAATATCTGCAAAGTGCCAATATTTATCATTGTTGCTTTTCTATAATTTACACAGAAGTTATAATTTTTAATCTTCATTTTTTCCTTTCAGATCTGCACACTGTCACACTAACAAAACAATTCACTTACCAATTAATCATGGCAAATTTACAGTAGCACTTCTGTAATTTTTTGGCATCACTAAAACAATGTGCATAAAGGTTTTATTAAAAATGCCTAAAGTGTGGGAAGCGGCTGTGGCTCAATCAGTAGGGCTCCCGTTTACCATATGGGAGGCCCCGGGTTCGGTTCCCGGGGCCTCCTGGTGAAGGCAAGCCCGCCCGCACGGCGTGGTTAGCTGACCCAGCGAGCACAAGCAGCAAGGGGGGGATAAATGAATAAATAAATAAAATCTTAAAAAAAAAAAAAAAAAAAATGCCTAAAGTGAGAAACTTGGATGGTAAAACTAAACCAGTCCAAAACTAAGCCAGTTCAATACACAAGAGGATGTCAGAACAAATTCCTTAATTAACATACTGTTTTCCAAATATGTTTCTATGGATACATACCACAGAGTCAACTATGAATTATCTATGCTAATGGAGGAAGACTAGTTATGGGGATTACCTAAAAATGATGTGTATATAATTTTATTTTATTTTTTAATTTAAAAAAGGAATCTTAAGAAAACAAATAAAGCAAAATAAAGCAAAAGCCAAAATATAAAAGGTTTGAAATAGAATGCTGCTGAAAATTTAGCCAAAGTCAAACCACAGATGAAACTGCCTGACAGGGGTAATAGAGAACCTAATCCCTAGTTATTATGTTAGTCTTAATATTTGTGTGGGAAGTCCCACCCATATATGCCATTGTTGTAAGGCTGGTGGTCTCAGTGACTCAGTTAAGGTACTACTATCTAAATATGAAAATATTCCAGATGCTAAGGAATCCTCTCAATAAGCAGATGCATTAGATTAGGTGTACCTTTTTTTTTTTTTAAGCTCAAAGATATAATTTGTGTTTCTTACTCAAAATACTAAGGAAATGAGTTCCTCATTTAAGAATATTTTATTGGCACAGTAATGTTTTTCAAATGGCAAGAAAATATCCTCTCTCCAAAGTGAGTACATCTCTACAGCTGTAAAAACTCAAATAATACATTTATTTTAAAATAGAAATTCTGATACTCTAAAAGGCACGTGATTTCAATCTGTTTCCTGTGGCTACTATAATGTAAATGCTTTAACCACCTCAACATCTCTATTAATGGAAACACACCTGGCTTTACTTCGGTATATCAAGATGAGAACACAGATGAGAATGCAGGTCAAGGCTATGCCAACGCCTACAGCAATGCCAGTCATTGATTTTTGGTCCAGATGATAATAGCCCGAATAAGCTAGAAGAGGAAACACATTCTCAGAATCAATCAGAAAAAGAAATGATTCCATTTATCATAATTCTCAGATATATATATTTCTATCATTTTTCTTCATCTCAAAGAAAAATATCTCTGGCTAGGCAGAAAAGACACATATTATTCTTGTTATCAGCAATCTTGGAGAGCTGTTTATCTTCCAATATTGAAGATTCTAAATATGGCTCTAGATCTAATATTCTTATATCAAACATGAACATGTTCTTAATTTATAATGCTAAAAGGCACAAACCATAGGTGTTTCTTGATGGACCAAAGGATAGCTTTCATGTCATGTTAAATTAAAAGCAGATCTGTACATTGAAGATTAGTTTTCTATGTATGTTCCAAACTTTAAAAAGCACGAGTCACCAGGCGATGTGTTAAAATGCAGATGCTGACTTGCTAGCTTGACATGGTAGGGCCCTGGTTATTCTTCATGTCTAACAAGCCCTAGGCTGCTGGTCCTTAGGCCACTTTGAGTAGCAAGGTAGTGGAGGGCGGAATATAAACCTTGCTCCCCACTTCCCTTGAGGACATGGTGGTTACCATGGCTACATCCTTCCTGTTCTTAAATCTGACTGCCCTGCCCTTCTCTCTCTCACTTTTTCTCTCTCTCTCACACTCACACACACACACCTGGCACTGAATGGCCATTCTCTGTGAACTAAGAGCCCTTAACCCTGTCCTGAGTTCAGCTGACATTCCCTCCATTTAAAGCTAACTCCCTTCTCCACAGGTCCACCTCCCCTGAGAGGAGGGAAGGGCAGTATCTAGTCCTGCACCTCAGGAGTCTCAGCTTCCTTCAGAACAGGACAGTTACCCTGAGTGGGGTGGGAATGGCTCTTTAATGAGATATTTTTTCCAATTGCTTTTCCAAAGAGAAACAACTTTCTCTCCGGAAAAGCTGATTTTCTGTGGTGAAAACCCTTAATAAAAACCATGCTCTTCTTAGCTTGAACACCACAACTACCACTGCTATTTATTTCCATGAAACCTCCCACAAAGCCTAGTCCCATCAGTTCAAGGATGGTGCAGCTCGACTTTCTGGGTGGATGCACAGTTGGGAAAAGAAATAATTGGGAACACAGTGGCCTGAGAACTGCAGTTAACCCTGAGATAATGTTGCCTCCTTCCAAGAGTAAAGAGAAGAGCCCATAACATCAGAAGTTCATCGTAACAAGTCAAGGAAACAAGTGCAGGTTTAGGGATATGGCAATTGTAGGAACTGAAATAAAGTGTGAGGGAACTGCGGAAAAAAAAAAAGTACTTTTATGTCTTAAGAAAAATCACAGTGATTGTGACAGTATACAGACCTTTGGAATCAGCAGAATCTAAACGCTTGGGCCTCTGATTTGATTCAGAAGTTTCCTTTGGGAGTACTGCCAGCTCCACAGAATTTGAAAAGGGTCCTTCTCCCACCTCATTGGATGCAGATATCTTAACAATGTACACATTTCCTGCCACCAAGTTTTCTAGCAAAGCCATGGTTATTGCTCCTATAAATATACCAATTGCAAATTAGGTAAACTTCTATCATTTATCCATTCTTTCTATCACAGAAACATGGTCCTTTACTTTTAAAATATTTTTCTGAATATAAAACTAACACATTATTGTGGAACATTTGAAAAATAAACAAAATGACAATCTTCCATGGTTAACATTCTGGTGTGTTTTCTATGAGGGGTGTGTGTTTGTGTGCGTGTGTATGCACACGCATGTGAATACATATTAGTTTATGAAGTTTTCTTTTTTTTAAATGCAGTTTTATAATCCTAGAGTTTTCGCCTAATGTTATACCATGCACTCTTCCCCATATAACTCTTATCTGTAATTTTGTTTTAGGAGTAGTTCTTAAAAATAGCATGTATTTTTGTACATATTATGTATTATGTATATTATGTATAATGTTTCACTCTTTAAATAGGTATGGATGTGAACTGCATTAAAAACTCTGTTATGGAAAATTTCAAACATACACACATAAAGAGGGAATAGTTTAATGAACCCAGATTCAACAATTGGATTTTTAAAAATCCAACACAAGTCTAATTTTTTCTTATTGGAAATGTTTAAACCACTTATGGTAACAGCTATGATAAACGATCTCACTCTTGCTTCTTAAATTATAACACAATCATTTTTGAAAGCATGAATATATTTTTCCCCTCCTGATCATTATCTAGATTTCTTCAATATAAATAGGAAAGAAAATGCCAACGTTATGCAGGAAACTTCCGAGTGTTGAAGACCTAGATCTCAAATTAACTATCAAAGTTTCCACCAACAACCTGTCTAGCATCTACTTCTTTCCAAAATCATTAATTGAATTTATATGATATTTGGTAACTAAGGGTATCTAAAGGTATTTTCTCTGTTGCTATGACTGCTAAGGATTCCTCTTTGGACCCCTGCTAGTATCCTTTAAGGGGTCTTTCTGTTCTGGTTCTGCTACTGCACTGAAGTGTTTTTCTTACAAAAGGGACTCCTACCTAAAAAATCCTAGTGCTAAGAAAGAAAGTATACCAGAAAATTCAGTCAGATAGTAGTTCCATTTCTACTGCATCTGTGGGAGGATATTCACAGGGAAGCCTAGCTTGCCTACAGTGATTTCCTATCACTTTTTCCTGAATCAGAGCATCCTTAACAATAGTAGCAAAAAGCTTACAATAGCTCCTGGCAGTCACCTCCAGGCCAGAGCAGGCTACTCCAGCATACTTTTATTATGCAAGTGAAATGTGGGATGATCTTAGCGCTGAGGCCATGATACAGAGGCTACCTCTTCAGGTCACATGGAGCAAGGCAGCTGAACCTCCAGTGCCAATTCCAGGAGCCTGGACATAGCTTGTTTTCATGTTCTCTGGTTTCAGCTTGGCTCGAAGAGAGTGTGAGCTACTTGAGAACACAACTGTTAAGTAAACAAACTGACCCCTATTTAGAATCAGGAAAAGTCTTTCCACTGTTACCATGTTCTTGAGCAAATGAATTAAAAACCAAAGCTATACTGCAACATGTTACAATTAGCTGGAAGGAAGGACATTTCAATTTCTTCATAAATAGAGATATAAACAAATTGAGTTTCCATTTTATCACAGAATATTTTACATTTAAATTTTTAAAAAGTGCTTGGCAAAACCAAACTAACTGAAATTAAATGTCCTTCCATTTAATTTAATTTAAATTTTATAAGTAGATCAGCAGTGTGTGTGTATATGTATATGTGTGTGTGCATATATATCTCCCCTAACCTTCCAAAGGAATCTTCATTCAGAAAAAAGAAAACTATTCTGGTTCCCCTTTGATCACACTCAAAGCAATTCCCAAATATTAAACTGATCTGACTCTTATTTTCTCAGCACACTGTCTCAATCTCAGTGTGGTTATTTCAGTCTATTGCCTTTTTTTTTTTTTTTTTTTTTTTTTTTCACCTCATTGTTATAATTTCTTGCATTGCAAGAATCACCATATGTGAGCAAGAGAATACCATCAAGTCCATTCTAGTCCATAGTTCTTCCCCCAATCCAGAGGCGACTGGGATGGTGATGTCCACTCCAACTCCAAGTGAGAGAGGGCTTATATCTCATGGATATGGTGGGTGGGATGATCCTGCCTGCAGATGCAGGCCCTCTCCATTCCCTGGGATGGCCATTTCCCATCGTTGTCTCCTCACCAGGTGACTTGGATGAGTCCATTGAGCTGTAGGGTAGGAGTTGCAGCTCCACCTAGATTTCATGCACACCTGGCACATAGGTAGGCGGGAGGCTCCAGTCTCTGGAAGTATACCTAAGAAACTCCAGCATCACATGTAGGTTTGAATAGAAGGGACTGGTGAACCATGTGCAGGGAGGACTTATTTGAGTCTAATTCTGTCACTCTCAGGAGCACAGATTCCAAAATAGAACCCACTGATAAGGCATCAGTCTCTGGGGCTATCTCCCCTTATATAGGACCAGGGTGTCTCCAGAGCTCTCAGGAACCCCACTGAGTGGGGTGATAGGCACTTAGATGTTCTATGAGCTCCTACTGAGGTGTGCGTAAGAGTTACCTCTGGGATGACCTCCCGACTCTCTTTGAAGTCTCTTAGCCACTTGAACTCATTTGTCTTTACCATTTCCCCCTTTTATTCAAGGTCTTTTTCCAGCTGTGTTGCCAGTTGGCACTTGGGAAAAGTTTTCAATTAGCAATAATCGTGCCTCGGATAAACCTCATTGGCTACGATACTGCCACTGCACAAAGCTGCCAGTTGGCACTTGGTATTAATCCCTCGTTGCCAGGGAGGCTCATCCCCGGGAGTCATGTCCCACGTTGGGGAGAAAGTCTATTGCCTTTTACATGTGTCTGAATTTTAAGCTGGACTATGAGTTTCACAAACAAGACAGTGTAATAGACTCAGTATTGGATCAATGTTGATCAAATCCTGGCATGCTACCAACTAAGTAATTTGTGACTTATGGCACATTACAGAACTTTACTTTCCTTATGAGGACAATAATTCCCATCTCATATAGTTATTATAAGGATTAAATAAATTATCACTGGCAAGTGTCTGACACAAGTATATATACTCAATAAACATAAGTTTTCCTTACCTCTTTGACCCTTTTTCTCTTCCCCTTCAACAGTTGAAGGTGCCTAGCAAAATGCTTTGTATATTAAATGCCAACTGAATTTACATTAAAATAGAAAATCAAGGAGTAAGGTTTCAGGGTTAGAGAAGTGGCCAAGGGTGCTGCCTCAGACCCTTTCTTCTGTCCATACTTAAGTGATTTTTTCCAGTTCTGCAGCCTTAACTATCATCTTCATTCTGCAGACTTCTGAATTATATCCCTAATCCTATCTCCCATGAAAGCTCTATACTTGGATGTCTAACAGGCATCCCAAATTTCACATCTTCAAAACCAAACTCTTGATTTCCCCCACCAATTTTGCTTCCCCTAGTGTTATGTTAATGAATAGCAATTCCATTTACCCTGTTTTGGAATCATCCTTGACTTATCTTTTTTTTCTTTCAACCTACATCAATCTATCAGCAGGTATGGCTGGCTCTTCTTTCAAATTATTTTCCAATAGCTTCTTATTACCTTCACTGCTACCACTCCTATCTAAGCCCCTACCAATTCTCACAGGGACAAGTGCCTATTAAATGGTCTTCCAGCTTCTACCCTTGCCTCTTTATAATCCTACTTTACAGGTGGCTGCCAGAGTAATCTTTTTTTTTTTTTTCCCCCAGAGTAATCTTTTAAAAATGTAAATCTGATTTAAAAAAAAAGAAAAAGACTCCACTGACTTCCATCCCTCATAGAATAAAATTTATGGCTGACAAGGTCTGGCCTACAAAATCTGGCCCTTGGTTACCTCCCCAACCTCTTTTCCTATTGGCTGTCCTTCCTCTCATTCTAGCCTCCCAGGCCTTCTTGTTGTTCCTCTCATGTCCAAGCACACTTTTGCCTCAGGGCCTTTGCACATCCTCTAGCTATCCATATGGTGCTATTCAAATGTTATTTCTTCCAAGAGAACTTACCTTACTACCTCCATCACTTTGTTTCTTTTCCCTGTTGTAGCTGTCTTTATAGCATTTATGACTATTGGTAGTCCAATTCATTTGGTAAATACAAAGTTAAATAGATTCATTTATTGCAGGACTATTCTTTCCCAGGTGAATCTTTAATAGAGGGAAAGAGTACATGGTGTTTCTTAAACTTATTTAAAAATGGGATTTTGTTGTTGTTGTTGAAGGAGGGTATCTTTACCATGTTAGAAAACTCAAAAACAGAGTTCAGGAATTGCTGTATTTGGAGCATGATTTCCTCCAGCACTTCTTAGATTTTAAAATAATTGAGTAGTTTGTGCTGATTTACTGCATACTAGAAATTTAAAGGTTATGATCTCTAATCTACTTCAAATTATATACAGACAATTTCATATCATATTTCTGCTCAAATTTTTAACCACATACCATTTTAGCACAAATATCACATGCTCATCAGGAACATTTTTAAAATGTTTTGACCCAAGGAAAAATATTGTTCCATTTGGTATCAGATATGTGAATTAAATATATAAGTAAATATATATATATATAAGTGTATATATGTATAATGTATAGAAGATTAACAATATGTGGGAAAGAGATATTGACAGTCTCTTCCTCCTCCCTTTTTTCACACCTTTATCTTTTCCAAAAGTGGCCAAAAGAGAATAGTTTGCCAGGCAATTAAAATTTTAAGGATTCCATGGAGGAAATTTGTTGGCCATCTACATCTACAGTACTAGGTACCTTCACATACATTTTACCTTCTGTATTGTCAGCCAAAGGGATGCTGATACAAAATACCAGAAATTGGTTGGTTTTTATAAAGGATATTTATTTGAGGTAGAAGCTTAGAGTTACCAGGCCATAAAGCATAAGTTTCTTCCCTCACCAAAGTCCATTTGCCACGTGGTGGAGCAAGGCAGCTGCCGACGTTTGCCAGGGTTCAGGCTTCTTGGGTTCCTCTCTTCCTAGGGCTCTGTTTCTCTCTGGGCTCAGCTCCTGTTTCCTCCACAAGGTCAGCTGTAGACTATGAGGCTCTCTAGGCTTTGCCTCACTCCACAAGGCCAGCTGTAGACTATCAGGCAAATGGCTGGTCTCTATTCCAGGGCCTTCTCTCCTTCCTCACGACCAAGCTCCTCCGTCTGCTCACCTCCCTGGGCTCCAGCATTAACACTCCAACATCAAAACTACTACAACTCTGTCCTTTGCCATGCCTTTTATATTTGATTCCCCACCCACCAATGGGTGAGGCTCAATGTCCTACTGATGTGGCCCAGTCAACGCCCTAATCATAACTTAATCATAGCCAGATTAACAGACCAGTTTACAAGCATAATCCAATATCTATTTTTGGAATTCATAACTATATCAAACTGCCAAACTGCTACACTCCACCCTCTAAATTCCAAAAATACATTACAATATTCAAAAAACCTTAAATCAGTAACAATGCAAGTACAAAATCATATCATAATCATTTTAAAGAAATACATTTCATCTTCAGGCAAAATCCCGTCTGCTGTAGACCTCTGAAACTTACAAAACCATTTAACTGCTTCTAATACACAAATAGAAAGACAAAGGATAAACATTTTCATCACCATAAGGAGAAATTGGGAGGTTAAACACGAGTCATGGGTCCTCTACAGTTCAGTAAAACCGCAGGGCATCCTCCATTCAATTTCAAAGTCTGAGTCATTCTTAAGACGATGGTTTCTTCTCTTTGAGGCCACATCGGGATCCACCCTTTCCACAGGCTTGCCCAATGGTCATTTCCCTGGTTCCACTTTCATCAAGCATCTGGGTGTCAACCAAGCTCCAGACCTCACCCTCCAAGAGTGTTGGGGTGATTGCCACACGCTACCCAATCTTTCGGTTAGAGTCTAAGGGCCCCTAGTACAGTGAGGTGAAGCAACATTCCGCCCAACCTTTGGCATATAGACTCAACCCTCTCAGAGCAACGAGTTGACCATCTGGCCTTCCCTAATCTATGGGGTACAGGTCCACCCCTCTCAGACCTATGGGGTGCTGACCTTAACTGCCCTAATACTTGAGGAATGTGCTCCACCCTCCCTGCACCCTGGGGTGGCAAAATTCTCCCAGAATATTGGGTGGGAACATCCACCCTCTTCAACTGCTGGGGCAAACTCACCCTCTCTGTACACATGGTGATATCTTAATTCTGGATCTCAGCTTCCATGGTTTTCCTCTTGAAGCTGTTTCTCCTTCAATATCTCCTTTCCATGTCTTTTTTTTGTCCAAGCTGGCAGTGGCTTTGTTCATACAGCGCTCTCAAAAACATTTTTGGTTTAGCATGCAAGAAGCAGGGGTTCAAGCCATCACACAGTAAGACTTTCCACAAGTCTTTCTGAGATAACTGCATCTTCAATCCTGATTTACAAGTTTCAGGTTTAGCTAAGTCTTCAAATGGGGCACTTTCATCTGGGAACTTGATTTCCAGAGGCTTGGAATTTTCAGACTCAGTTTCTGTTTTCTTTGTGCTCAAGATTTCAATCCTTAGTGTATTTCGCTCATCTAGTATTTTGCTATAAGCTGCAGGGAGAAGCCAAGCCACAGTCTCCAAGTTTACCTTGGAAAGTTTTTCAGCTAAATGCACCAGTTTGCCACTTTCAAATTCTGTCTTCCATATAACACCTGGAGTTAATATTGCTAAGTTTTCTGTAACTTGAAAACATGGATAGCCTTTCCTCCAGTTTCCAATAATAGTTTCAACATTTACTTCCAAGGCACCATAAAAAATCTCTTCAAAGCACTGTAGGTCTCTTCTACCAAGCATTTCACAATTCCTCGAAAAAAGACCCCTTCCCATTTATAAAACTGTTCCAACATTTTGGTAATTGCAAAAGCACTACCTCACTCCTGGTACCAAATTCTGTATTAGTCAGCCAAAGGGGTGCTGATGCAAAGTACCAGAAATTGGTTTGTTTTTAAAAAAGGGTATTTATTTGAGGTAGAAGCTTAGAGTTATCAGGCCATAAAGCATAAGTTTCTTCTCTCACCAAGTCCATTTGCCACATGTTAGAGCAAGGCAGCTGCCAACGTTTGCCAGGGTTCAGGCTTCTTGGGTTCCTCTCTTCCTGGGGCTCTGTTTCTCTCTGGGCTCAGCTCCTGTTTCCTCCACAAGGTCAGCTGTAGACTATGAGGCTCTCTAGGCTTTGCCTCTCTCCACAAGGCGAGCTGTGAACTCTCAGGCAAATGGCTCATCTCTATCCTGAGGCCTTCTCTCCTTCCTCACCAGAACTCCAACATTAAAACTGCAACTCAAACCTGCTCCAATTCTGTTCTTTTTTTTTTAAATGTTTAGAACAGGAGTTCTTTTTTTTTTTTTTTTAAGATTTTATTTATTTATTCATTTATGCCCCCCTTGCTGCTTGTGCTCGCTGGGTCAGCTAACCACGCCGTGCGGGCGGGCTTGCCTTCACCAGGAGGCCCCTGGAACCGAACCCGGGGCCTCCCATATGGTAAACGGGAGCCCTACTGATTGAGCCACAGCCGCTTCCCAACCAACTCTGTTCTTTGCCATGCCTTTTATATTTGATTCCCCCACCCACCAAGGGATGGGGCTCAACACACTACTGATGTGGCCAGTCAACACCTAATCATAACTTAATCATGCCCAGATTAACAGACCAGTTTACAAGTATAATCCAATATCTATATTTGGAATTCATAACTATATCAAACTGCCAAACTGCTACACCTTCCAAGGGGGCATATTCACCCAGTTAAGAGAATACATTTTAAAGACACCTATGTGGGTATACTATAAAACTCTCTATGCAGTTATAAAACATACAAATGGTAACTTTAGCTGGAGTTTTGAAGTTATCTAGTCATATTTTTCATTAAGCAGAAGCTCCATTAAAGCAATGACTTCCTGGTTTGGTCTTTAAAAAATTAAATTCAGTGTTAACTCCTAATCAGCTTTTCCCTCTATTTAAGTGGTTCCCTAAAATACAAATGGATCAATTTATTTGCATGTGGCCCATTTAGTAGCAGTACAAAGGCCTTCCCTGTAAACTAGGTCCTCCTCCTGTGTCTCCCATCCCAGTGCAAGGCACACCACCACAAGAAACCTAGTAAATACCTCTAACAATTCCACTTCCCTTAACCCTCTTGCTCCTACCCAAGCTTTAGAGTCCTGTTGATTTTACCTCCTAAAAGTCTTCAACCATCCAATCCTCTCCAAAACAACCCTCACTATACTAGTCCAGGCTTGCCATTTCTTTCCTGGACCATTATAATTACTTCCCAATTAACTAGTCCTTTTGCATTATCCTTATGCCCACTCTTCCCTAACCAAAGCTCTTCTTTTCTGAAATGCAAATTATTACCATGCTTACAATATGTTGATGGCTCCCCAATGTTCTTCAAATAAAATTAAAATCCTTAATAATTTAATTCATTAAAAAATGTAAATTCAAAATAAACTCAAGATTCCTTTCTCCTTTTGTTTCCTTATCATCAATAATCTTACTTCTGTCCTTCTTTGTAATTTATTATCATATTTACCTTCTCGGTGTAGGACCTGCCACTCTCCTGCTATCCAGGCCTTCCTAGATGCATACAAAATGGTATAGCGTGTCACAACCGTCTCTGTGCCATCAGGGGGTTTCCAAGAAACCAGAGCAGTGTCATCCTCTATCAATGTAACTTTTACTCCAACTGGCGGACCTGCTGGTGCTGAGTACATATGTAAAAAAAAAAGTGTTGTATAACTAGGATAAAATGATTCATAAACACTCACATCACTAGGCTAGTAAAACGATAAGTTTAAAGAGTATGAACAACAGGGGGTCGGATGTGGCTCAACTGGTTGGGCGTCCGTCTCCCATATGGAGGGACCCGGGTTCGATCCCCGGGACCTCCCAGTAAAAAAGAGTATGAACAACAGTCACTATCAAAAGTGTCAAAATTGACCATATCTTTGTCCTGTCCTTTCGCTACCTCCTTCTCAATGGCTCACAGAATGGTTCATGTGCCCCTTATGTTGGGGTGACCACTGATTTACTCTCCTGCCTCCTTTTAAAAAAGGAAAGAAAAGAAAATTATGTTTTTGCCACTGATTTAGCCATATTAAGCATCTCATCACCCTTTTCTGGGTCCAAAGCTGCTGTCTCTAAAAACGCCATCTTGTTCTTTAGATCAGTCAGTGCTGGAGAAATCTTGAATAGCTTATGGACAAACTTTAAAAAAAATTTTTATATTATTTTGAAACTTTGCTTCTTTGGAGTTGGGGAGCACTGGCCACCCCATCTGGCTGTGAGTGCTCTCTATAGTCTGGGTGGCAGTGTGCTGATCTACAATTCCAAGTTTTCCCTTTTTTTGGTGAGGTTTCTGTGAGGTGTGTTAGGTGAGCATCCTGTAAGCCTGTAGCTTACTGGCTTAAAATATACTCTCCTTTGGTGTGGTCTCTTTTGGGGACCAGTTGGGAGAAAGAGAAACCAATAATGCAACTGTTTATTTTTTTTTTATTTTTTTTTTTATTTTTATTTTCAAACCCTTGTGTCGAGGGCTGACTGCAACTGTTTTGATACTGAAAATTGACAAGTTTATTTTTTAAATAAAGAACCAGTCCCTCAAAAAAAAAAAAAAAAAAAAAACCCAAAAAGCAAAAAAACAAAATCCCTCAAAATCACAGCTTTTTTGGAGATCACTGTATGATAAATAGTAAAGTACTATTTTTCTTCTTTTTCTGAAAGTAATTTCATTTTATGATGTTTAAGACATTAAAAATACAAAGGAGAGAGTAAATTATTTCTAAGTAATATAAACATTTTTGGGCTTTTAATACATTTTGCCAAATTGCTTAATAGAAATGCTTACAGGTCTATTACTAGCAGCTGCCTATTAGGTATCTAGTCTCAACCCATTAGGTTGTGAGTCTAATTTGTGTTTCTTACTAAAACACATTATTCAAATGTGAAGAAACCGCTTCTGAGATCAAAACATTTAATTATTTTCCATGAAGGTGTGAAATTAGTGAGTTTATAAGGAACACTTTATACTAGTAATTGATATAGTTTTCAAAAGTATCGTAGCCTTGGGATTTTAGTTGACTCCAAGTTTAATATGAGCCCAAAGTGTAAAGAGCTGGTTTTTGGCACCACATCTCATATGGAATATTGACAAAGAGTATTAGCACAGAAGCCCTATTCCCACTAAAATATATGTCCCTTGCTTCTCTAAGCATAATTAAAAGAGATAGAATGATCCTTATACTTCAACTAGTCCTTCACCCTCATTCTAGAGAAAGTGAAATGCAGGTCTAGAGGCCTGAAATATCCTAGCCAGAGCTGTAGATAAGCTACAGAATTGGTGCTTGATCAGGTATCCTACCCGCAAATTCACTGCACTGTGTACATCAACCTACTGCTCACAGAGAAATAGGTTCTAATTTGGGCTCCTAAGATCATTAACAAATACATTATTCATTTATTTACATTTTAAATTATCTGGGTGTACCCTTGAACAACACACCTGATTTTTAAAAAAATATCTTCCCTACTGATACAGAGAACAACAGTAAATTTAAGCCCACTCTCTTATGCAATGCATACACTAAGAAGAAAAAAAAAAATTAAAGGTAACAAAAGGAAAGAATTTTCAGAAGTAAAAAAAAAAAACAACAAAAAAAAACCCCAACACAAAATACACACATGTCATTTGATAGGTGGCAACCAAGGTAGTATCCTCCTCAAAGTGACATACATACATACATATATATATATACGCACATTTATATTTCAAACATTTAAGGGCTTTTTTTTTTTTTTTCTGTTTGAGATAAAACCCCCAAGAGGAGCTGCTTTCTTTACCTTCTGGGAGTGTAGAATGGTAGACTACAGGGCTCCAGGGACTGGAAAGCTGATCCACATGCAATCGAACAGCAAATTCATATTTTGTGTTTGGTTCTAGACCTTGTACCAACATTTGAGTTTCTGATCTATATTAAAGAGTAATGAAGTTGTTAATGTTGGTAGCACACTGTTTCAGATGATCAGTATTTCCAATCAATAAGTAAGACATTGTATTATTATTAGCCCTTCATTTTCTTTATAAAAATTTTTTAGACTAAAAGGGTAATCTAATTTGACTATTAAAATACAATTGCTATTACCCTCTACAAATAAGTTAAAAAGTTGTTTCTCAAAGAAGAAACTAGAAAATTAAGAGCATACAAATGTCTCAATACAAAGGGATTTACTCTGAAATACTAGAAGTCAAATCAGTTTTTAAGGCATATTACTGGGCATCTTTCTAAATATAAGCTAGAAAAAAGAATGACAGCTAGCCCTACTTTTTGATAACAGCATAAATTGGTCTTTTACTTTTTTTCTTTCTTTAAATATGCTAAGTTTAGCCACTTGGAAATAATAATAGCTTCTTGCCTAATTTTGTTGCATGGGGCTAGGGAAACAAAAATCATTTACATAAACTACATGTCAAAAAAGTATACTTTTCAGAACTGAATATGGAACAGATACAAAACCTTAGCCATTTGATAAGTAAGAATGGTCTTGAAAAATGCTTGCAGCTGAAGCACAAGCAGGACCCAAGATGGTAAGAAGTGAGTATGAGTGGGGAGGAAAGCAAAGAAAACAACCATTAATAGAAACTACATACGTTTGAAGGTATAGAACCAAAGAAGCATTCTGCAGGCCGACAGGGTTACAGCGGATGGTGTAGTTAATTATTTGTGCAGTGGTGAATGCAGGCCTCCTCCAGTGCAGGAAGATGGAAGATGAGGTGTTAGCCTTCGCATAGAGATGGTGGGGTGGTGGTGGAGGAGGAACCATGCGATCACGAACAGCTATTGAAAAAGACATTGTTAATTTACTGCACGATGTAACAGTTGATGTAGAAAGTAGTACAACAGAAAAATCTTAATGCCCCACCCCTGTAGATTTGAGGTCTTTCTTCCACCAGAGGTTCATAGTAGTTTGGAGATAGATCTTTCAAACCCCAACAACTTTTCCATGAATTAGATAAAGAATTAAATATTACCACTACTTAATAGACAGAAGCACAGAGAAGTCAAGCTACTAGCCAAAGGCATTCAGAAAGCCAGTAGTGGGCTTAAGAGCAGAATGACATTCTCTTTAGTAGCAATAAAGCTGAACAGCAAATTAGAGCAAGACAATTAGTCCCAAGGTTAATGCAGGTAAAAGAAATCTTAATATGTAGGTATTCAGTGGTTATTTTTCCCAGTTAAATTTCTAATGGTCGTTTTCTTGCAAAACTCAAATAGATTCTTATAATTCAATACATCTTACTTGAAAATTTACTGAGCATTTACTTGGGTGAGACTATGTTTAGGCACCATGGAAGATATAAAGTAATAAAACCACCAAAGCTTTCAAGTAATAATGAAAACTTAAATTTAAAGAAGGAGGAGGAAAAAAAGGGAGCATAACCTGTAGTGAAATGAGCTGCCATAACTCATACTTACACACACATCCAGGTGTGCTGACTGTCTGATCCGCCTGATAACCATCTTCTATGTTGTTATAAGCCAGCAGCCTCACATGGTATTTTCTCCTGGGGTCTATAAAGACACCAACAATTAGGACCAACACTCCCTATATAAGCAGAAGTTCTAGAGCCTCTCTAGGATATGATTTAAAAACCTCCTGAATTTATAAAAGTTCTAAGTAAAATGAGATTTTCCTGGCTCTCCCTATATTGCACAATGACTAAGCAATCCACCCTCATTTGATGTTACTATTGTGACTACCAATTATTTGAAATTTTACTTTACTTAACCTCATTTCAAAGAATTAATACCTCTGCCACCAACAAAACTCTTCCTCCTCTTTTACCTCAGATGACCAGAGAGATTCTTGGGTTTCAAAGATCTGGGTTGTTTGATGGCTCATTTATAAGAGGTTACACTATGTAGAAGTTTTTTGTTTAGGCAATTGTATTTGAGGGTCATTTACTCAGCATGGAAATCAATGTGAGATTGTTCCCCCCTCCAAAGTTAAGAAGAATTACAGATGTCATCCTTTCATAGCTTTAGACATTTTTGTAATCATGTATTATTTAAGTTTTATTTCTAAGTTTGTCCCTGCGCACAAACCTACATTTTCAAGCTGAGTACTGAGTTCAGCATGAGGATGACCTGGAGCTCCCTCTACTGGTATTCATTCACTATCACAACACAGGAACTAGCATGCCATGCATACAATTAAAACAAACATTTCTTCAGGGCTTCGAAGAAATAAATGGTTATAAATTTTAACTGCTATAACTTCAAAAAATATTCCAGAAGCTTAAAACAGTAATATAAATACATTTAAATGTAACAGTTTGCATATGATAACATTTAACTACAGAGTACTTGCTTAGGGGAAAAGTAAATACTATTCAGAAGTAATATATTCTTATATTTCTCTACTAATAAAACAAACACACAAATTAATTCAATATTTATAAAGGGAAAATATCATCCTTAATATATATAGCCAATGTTGACAAGAACTTAGAATCGAAGAATAAAAATCATTCTAGAGTGAATTTGAACATTTAAAAATCCAAAAATAAAGAATAAAGTTTATTAAACTCTCCAAAGTAATTCAAGAGTTTGTATAAATGTTTTGGAAACTTGTAAAAATATTCTAATATTTAATAGTAAAAGGCATTAAATGATGTCCTAAAATTTTTATTTCTATTTGTTGACAAAACTAAAAGAAGAAAAATTCCTACAACTTAGAAAAATCCTGTGCTTTCTAGAAAGATAGCTAAGAAGACTGATAACAGTTGAATATCCTTTAGAAAATGTTTTTCATATACATTATTTTATTTGATTCTCATAAAACCTTGTAAGATATATGTTATACCATTTTATTAACTGTGGTACAAAGGTATTAAGCAGCATGCCCAATGTTACACAAAGATGAGACTGGGATCCCAAGAACTTCTGGTTCTTTCTACGACAAAGTAGCAGGACAAATGCCTTTGTTAAAGCAAGTTTGTCTCCTTATAATCAATTTTTAAAGAAGTATTTTCAACCCATAAAATTATCAGAAAACAGAGAAACACATTTGGATGTCATAACTCAAATGATTTCCAACATTGAGCACTAAAATTCTAACAGTCAAAAGGATTTGGTTCAGATGAATGGTAACTTAATTTGAATCTGTTTTCTTTTTTTCCTTCCTTCCAACATATTGTTGAAGTCGTTAGCCAACTGAATCCTGAGTTCAATATTACAAATACTCCCCCCAAATGTATTTGTAATTTCAAATTCCATTTGAATGAGTACAGATGGAATTTGAAGTTCTTAATTCTTTATAAATTGATAGCACAACCTTCAAAAATGTTTCTTCTTTCTCTAGTCAATTAGAAGAGTATCTTAAGAAAAGTCTTCTGAGTATAATGTACTGTTCCAGGAATATAGCAGATACAGAAAAGAGAGAAATAAGACAGAATTTTCCTTCAAAGTAGATTACATTCTCCTCAGGGAGTCAGACACGGATATAGCATTCTCTTAGAGAAAGCTGGTTTTGATGAGGGCTGTGAGCGTAGGTGGAGAGATTAATTTTTTTCCCCCCTGTGCCAACAACCAATGAATTCTTCTTGAATACTTCTCTGGAATGGTTACTTATTTTTTAGTTCCAAAATTAATCCTCCAATTTTTTCCCTTTTCCCCCTTAAAAATGAATTGCTTATACTATATTTTAAACCCAGAATTAAACTTTTTTTCTGTTGATCAGACAGAGGTAGCCTGTGTGTCCTGAAAAGATGAGAGAACAGAGCTGCTCCTTAATATTCCCAGCACCTGGTTACTGCCCATTCAGGACAGACTCAAGCCCAAAGTGAGGAGGAGCTGCTCTTCAGATTCCCATGTGGAATTCATCCAAGTAGCAGGAACAATATCTCAAGTACCAAGTTCCCTTCTTGGGTTACATTTACCTGAGGTTAGGAAAAAGCAAACCACCAATCAGCAAAATCAAGTACTTTGTGCACAAAAGATTCCTTTCTTTCCAAAACAAAAAAAGGTAAAACAAGAACCAGGATAATTTTGGAAATTATTTTGGTAGAGAAACCAAATTTTATGACATAACCATATGGAGAAAATAATTTAAAGGAGGGGGAAAAACTCACTCACACTTGTTCACATGTGATCAACTCTTCATGCCTTACGAAGAATCTCATTTTTAGAAATAGAAAGTACCAGGGTCAGGGGCAAAGCTGAGCAAATTGCCAAGTGGATTTGCCATGTGCTCCTCTCTTTAGCTTTAAAAAGTTTTGAAACCAATTTTAAAATGTAGTCACTATGTTATTTTGGATGCTTATTCCAGAGGCCCTGGAACAATCTGGCTCATTCTTGTTCATCAATTTGTTAGAAATTTGATTTCACTTATTACTTGTAAATTTAAGAGGGAACCAGGGTCTTGAGACACCTAATAATGTTAAGATGAGCATTGTCAGGCAACAAGAGTTTTAAGTTAAGAAAGAAAAAGAGAAGAGCTACAAAATTAACAGAATGAAGAATATAAAGCAAGAAACAAAGCGTATAAGATCAATACACTAAATACAAGCAAATGCACAAAGAACATACCTCAGCATAAGCAGCCCAACTACTAAAACTTTACAACTCTGTAAAGACCCTCCGATGCATAAAGGGCAAAGCAAGGCTCAAGAGCAACACTGTGATATGCCAACATCAACCAGTTTCCAAGGCTGCCACGACCCTTCTTGAGTTAAACATTGCCACGTTTGTGGTGCCTGGTTACATGACACTCAGCTGATTTAGGCTATGTGGTTTTCAGGGAAAACAGCAGAGTCAGGAAGAACAGCCACAAAAAATAATGCAGGCCTTCTCAAAACCCAGAGAGGGAAGGAGGGGAGATGAAGGGGTTGGAAGAGAGCTGTTCCCAGTTCCTACAAAACTCAATACAAGGGGCATGAAAACCACTCCTCAATACTGTCAATTCTTTGTGGTCCTAGAGGTGAAGGTTCAAAATATGTAGTGTTTGGATTTAAGGTTAAAATTGCTTAAAGATTTAGCAATATGAAATATATATATATAAAGGGTCAGGAAAGAAAGAACAAATTAACTTAATACAAATCTGACCCTAAATGTTTTTATTCATAACAATTCTCTGGAGTGTCAGCTTAAGTTAAAGCAACAATGGCCCCCCAGACAAATGAGTTTGTCTTTCTTTTACTAGGGAATCAACCTTTGGCCAAAAAAATGAAGATCTCCTTCCTGACACTTTGCTATGGTTTGACCTTGTATCTTTTCTCCACTAGTTTTATGGCTTGCCACACCTTCTTTGCTTTCTGATTTACTCTCCTCTCCAGCTTTTCTACTTGAGATATTAGTTATCTAAGGAGGAGTCAGAACTTGAAGTCTGGCTGGCCAAGAAAGAGTTCACAGGTGGCAAATAAACATTAAGGCACTGTATGAAATATTTAACTCCTGCTCAACCTACCAAAGGAGACAGGCTGGTGAATGAATATTCTATATGGATTATTTACTAATTGTAGAGTCTTGGGCAAGTTTCCCACCTTACTAAGTGTCTCATTTATTTTCCTTTGGAAATGGAGATACAATAGGACTTCCCTTATAAGGTTAAGAATATTAAATGAAACAATACCTATTAAGTATTTTGTATAGTTCCTATAATTAGTAAACACATAATGATGTTGTTATGTGAGTAAAGTCAACCAGGAGCACAGAAAAAGTAGTACCAAAAGTATGGTGTACTTAACAAATTCAGGGATCATCCTTGTGAAGTCAAATAAATATCAAAGATATTCATTTACACAAGCAAGGTCCAAAGTTTAGAATATTAGCAATTAGCAGCAAATACTGAAGCTGTGTTCATTAACATTTCCTGGTACATACAGTTGGCAAAGGTTCTCAAGTGTGTGTCTATCTTGTATAAATTACTTAATGAGCTGTGTTTTGTTTATGGCCACTAAGAATGCTTACTGTTTTGGCAAGCAAGTCACATGGCATATAATCCTCCCAGTAGCAATTATACCGTTCACATCTTCCATATTAGTCCAATAATCTCTCGTTGGCTAACAAAGAAGCAGTGGTGATGATGAGTACTTTGGAAAAAACAGATTTCTTCCCTAATGGAAGAGCAGTAAATTGTTTCATGGAAGGGAAATGTGGAAGAGTTTGAGGACTAGCATGAGAAACAGCAACCAGGTGGACATAACAAATCAATTCAACCTGTTATTTACAATTAGGTGTTTACCCTCAGTGAATACAATTCAGAACAAGAAAATTAAGAGACCAATAAAATGAGATTCTCTGTAATGCCCAAATCTTTTCAAGAACCTGCCTAATTCCATTGTAATAACACATTACTTAACAATAATAGTGCATTAGCTGTATCTTTATGCAGCATCTTAAGTAACCTACTATAAAACTTTGGTATAACATATGCATTTTTTCACTGCAACATGACCCTAATCACCACACAATAAAAAAAGCAAACTCACACCTCTTCCAGGTCTGACTTGACAAACTTGCATTTTTCTTCTCCATCACTAGATGGCATCTATGTGAAAAAAGAAAAGTGATGGCCCCACTCTTACAGTTATTTCGAAGCTGGGAACTGTTTTAGATACCAGCTGAAACTGACCAATGAGCAGATTAAAACAGGTATGCCTGACATACAGCTGTTGTTTAAGTTTCACTAAATGAAAAGCTTGATGAAATGCAAACCAATAAAGAGAGAGAAGGGCTGCCTTGGATCAGTGTTTTCATACACATAAGTATTTCACATGAACTTCAAAAATCCCTGTGAGGTAGGTATTGATTTTGTCACCTATCCCTTACAGAAGAGGGTGCTGAGCCAAGTAGAAGTAAGACAAACTTCCCAATGACTTAGTGCCTACTGAGTAGCTAAGAGACAGTCTAGCAGAGTGGTTAAAGGCTGAGATGTTACAACCAGACTTCCCAGAATTCAGTTCTGGCTTGTTCATCACTGTGTAACTTGGGGAGGTTATTTACTCCCTCTGTACACTGGTTACAATGAGTGTGCAAAATGAGTGTGATGATGATAATAGCATATACTTCTTGAGTCCGTTCGGGAAGAGAAAATAAAATATAAAATTCTTAGAAGACAGTCTGGGTATAATAATATTATCAACAATAATAATATTCATGGTAATTTTATAAAATAATCACCTATGACTCCTAATCCCTATTTCCTGCACCCTCCTGTGTGAAAGAGCAAGCTGGTATAGTGATTAAAGTCTAGAATCCAGAGCCAGACTACTGGGGTTTGAATCAGTTTCCTCATCTATAAACTGGGGATTAAATGAGTTTATATTTATAAAATGCTGAGGAAAGTGTAGTATTTTTTTAGTGCTAAATAAATAAATGTAGGGGATAGATCTGGTTTGGGAGTTAGGAGTTGGGATTTTAATTTTGGAATAAAAAACTGTGTGGATGTGAAAATCACTCAGTTCCCTGGAAATCAGTTTCCCCATCTGTAAGATTAGGAAGTTGAAATTTATCAGTTGTTTTCAAATTTGTTTAGGCAACAGAGTACTGTTTGTAGAGAACCACAAGATAATTTTACTTACATTAAATAATTAATATTATAAATCTGGCTAAACCAGACATGAGAAAATGTTGTGGGAGACAAATTTAAAATTGAGAAAATGTGATCCATTAACTTTTTTTCCCCCTGAAAAGTAGGAAAAGATTTTCATTACTAGATTCTAAAGGATACACAGGTTAAGAACAATTCAAGCAGCTGAACCTAAGGTCCTTTCCTGCTCTAAAATTCTGACTCTGTTTTCCTGGAGAATGAGTTCTAGTGATTTGGTAAATACCTATTAATGGAAGGAATTGTGTTGAGTTTTGAGGAAGTGGGGGTGGGGGGTAGATAAGGAAAGAATAATCCAAGGCCAGGGTTCTCAATATATAATTCAGTTAGGGGAGCTTATACAAAGGCACAAATAGGTACCATGCAAGACAGGAATAACTGCTACAAAAGTGATCTGCTAAAGCTCTAAAGGAATTAAAGAGAGGGAGCAATGATTACTAATCTGGGGATCAGGGAGGGCTTCATAAGAGCGGTGGCATTTGAGCAGAATCGGACCCTATGGTATAAGCATGGGCAAGCAGAAATCCAGGCTCAGGGAACAGCATAAGCAAAAGCATGGGGGGCACAAGCACCTGTACTGGGGAGGAGGCGGGAGGGAGAAAGACAAGTCCCGGCGAGGAGTTCTGATTTGCAGCAGTGATTGTTCACATAGAAAGGTTAGCCTGGGGCCAGATCATGGAGAACTTTAAGAGCCTGGCTAGGCACTGTGGATTTTACAACATACATGCAGAAGGTGGCTTGAATGATGGAGTTGTTGAGAGAAGGGATTCATGAGGAGTGAGATAGCTCCAAAGTTTCCAGCCTGGTTCAACCAACAGAAATGGAACAGGATATGCTTGGCAGAGCCAATGGCAAGCTGTGACTCACTTAATTGTAGCTGGTGGAGAAACATTCAATTGGAGTTGACCAGTGGATGGAGAAGTGTGGGCTGGAGTCGAACAGAAGATGGTTGCTAAGGGAGAAAAGAAAGCAGGGACTGGAAACCTGGGGGTAGGAATTGGGGGCAGGCCTTAAAAAAATTATGAAGAGAGGCAGAAGGTAAAATATCATGGAAGCCAATAGAAGAGTATTAGCAGGAGGATTGGCTGACAATGTCCAGTGCTACAGAGAAGTCACAGAGGGTAAGAGTGGGAACCAGTAACTAGGTTCTTTAACACAGCAAGTTCAATAGGATGGGGAGTGGGGTGGGATGGGGTACAGATCACATGGAGTTCAATAGCAAGGACATGGTAGGATAATGAAGGCAGACCTGTAAATGGGAATGAAAATGCATTATCTTCTGCTCTGTACTAAAATATTAACAGCAGTGGAATTTTTAGTTACTTTGCTTCCTGTATTTCTACATGTTCTACAATAGATATGAATTACTTTGACAATAATTAAATTGTAAAGAAAATGTATTATATTTTATATGCCAGACAAGCTACTATGTACTTTATGTACATTAGCTTAGATAATCCTTACAACAACCCTATGAATTATTTTTAATTTTATAGATAAGGATACTTCTATATAAGTAAATTTTCTATATAAAATCTCTAAAAATATATATCAAACTTCCATGGTTCTTCACTATGCTAGACATTACTGAGCTTTTTTTTTCCCCTGATGCTTCAATGTCATCCTTATAAGCATCAATTATTATATATTCCTGATGTGTGGTAGTTTTTTAAAGTTATTTTTACTGTTCATTAGCTCCAATTCTATGCTTCTGAGCCTATTTTATGAAGCCAGGGGCCCTACCTACAGTCACTAATAGTTTGAGCAATCAGATAGCAAAAAGTAGTGAGAACATGTATGTGTAAATTGAGTCAATAAATTCTGAAGAAAGGTAGCTTTGTGATTTAGACCCCTCTTTTTTTTTTTTTTTTTTTTTTTTTGGCCTCCTTCCTGGTTTTAGGTTATCTCAGAAAGAGATGAGGCTGTAGACACTGAGGTAAGTGGGTGATATTAATGTACATTCAAGATCATCAAATTAACAGTAAAACAAAAGCAGAACAATCAGAAATATAAACATTAGTGAATAAATTCGTTTTACTTGAAGGGGAAAACATTTAAGAATCCCAGTCCTATTGGGATTTTGTTCATTGTTCCTTCCATACACTTCCTTAAGATACAAAAGGTAAAAACTAATAGGCTCTTTTAGTAGGAAATTCCCAGATCATATCTTCCCCCAAACACTATGCAGGCCAAATGCCCCCTGATTAAAGATGAACTCAGAAGTAAAACTGATGGACTTCAAATTCAAAGTTCATGGACTCTTTGTTGTATTACTAACAGATCTAGAAGTTTGGTTTCCTGGAAAATGCAGAACAGAAAATTATTTACAAAGTATTTAGCTCTGGATCAATAACAAGAGATAATACTGTGGGTCATTAAAGCCAGGCCTTTGTTTCTTTCAGCTGCAGCTTGTTTGTAAGGCTCCAGAAGCCTTGAAAAGAGCCAGGCCAGAGCCAACAGGTCAGAGCTAGATAAAATTAAGACAAAACCTCAGGTCAGGACGATGAGAAAACTTTTTCCTTTTCCCAAGAATGAGTTTACCTCTGAAATCATTTCTAAAAATCAAATTGGGTAAACATTTAAAGAAGAGTGTTTATTCCCCCAACCTTCAGTGCAAAATTCTCAGGTGGTGGGTAAAAATAATCCTCCTACGACCAAAAGAAGATCAAAGCAATCAAATCTAATTTAAGACCATCCCCTGCCACTTGTTCAATTTCTAGACATGGACAGTACTGGAGTGGCTTAATAAATGCACCCCCAAAGCAGTATTTTTAAATTCAGTATGTACTATTTTCAATTATTTACTTCAAATATTGCTAAAGAAAGCTTTGCTTATATTAGCAACAAAATGTCACAAGAGATAATTTCAAAGCATTAAAAATAGTCAAATAATATTTTGCAGCTATTTCCAAAATTACACTGTCTTCTATTAGCAGCTCTAGTGATGTCAGAAAACAACATTCCCTTCTCATCCCTGTATTTGTTCATAGTTTTTAATATAATAAAGTATTACATGGTATGTTTTCAAGTCTGAAAAAAAAAAGTCAAATAAAATAGAAAATCTCTGCAAAGTTAAGTAACAACCTGAAAATGAGTTAATTTAAGGATCAGTATATGTGAGGTCTGATGATGGTAAAAAGTAGGAAATGCTCGGAATAAGTTAGAGAGGTGAAAAAGTCTGAAGGATGAAACCTAGTGTCTGGCCAAATGTACACTTTTAATTTAATCTTTTGTGCTACAAGGTTTTGTGGGAGCCTTTTCAGGTCCATTGTTCCCCTGCAGTCTGACTGGAAAGCTCCTTGTCTGGCCAGTCAGGGTGACTGCACTGGCCCCAACCCTGGTCCTTCAACACAATATCCCCCATATAATTATACAGAGAAGAGGCCAGTAGTACAGGCTGCTGTGACACCTGGGTCATGGCCTCTGACATAGAATCTGGGGCCAGCCCAAGTCTGATCCAGCAGCCAGAGGAATAGGAAAAATGCTAAGGGGGATGGGTGGGAAAAAAGAAAGCAGAATGAAATACTATTCTTTTTTTTTTCTTTTTTTTTTTTTTATTATGGGTAAATATGGTTGGTGAAATACTATTTTTAAAATGCTACCTAACAGTAATGAAAACACAAATCACATCAGAACAATTTCTGGCCTTAAAGTTTTCCAAATGTTGTAAGACTGCAATGTTTCTCCACTTTAAAGCCTACTGGGATTAGAGGAGCAGGTTTCTTCTAAGAGGGATTCTCAGTCTCACATCATATGTTAGAAGGGGAAAAGTTAATTCATGATGGTTAAAACAATCCTTTATGTAAATGGACTGGCAGGCTGGTTTAAAAACGGAAGTTTTAGCTAACTGTACATTTTACTTTAAGCTTAGGTTTAAAATTCTCTCTCCTTTTGTTTATAAATGGAATTTTTGTAAGATTTTGGAAATCAAACATTTTTCATTTTGCATTACAAATGTAAAGTTTTCTTTAATGATCGCTATGCCAAAATATTATAAATCTATTCTGTGATAAAATGGAATATTTAAGTATAAAATAGAATGGCAGATGGAGTGGACAGTCCTTCACTCCCCCCAGCTCTCCCTATGATTTCTGTAACAGCTCTTTATGGAAGTTGATGGTAGAATATTTGTCTAAACCTGAAATGACTCAGTCCCTTTTGTTCTTCCACCCTGAAGGGCCTTAGGACAAATAACACGTCTCACTCCCAGTAAAAACATCTCCTCTCCTAATGAGTTTAGGATAATTTAGAAGAAAGTTCTTTGTACGTGTGACATTTGAGAATCAGTTTATCATATTGACAATCTCTGTTATAAAAACCTCCCCCAAATACCAGAATTGTTTGTAAAATCCAGAAACATAAGGCTTTCCCAATGTTCTTGTGCTCACTAATATTTTGATCATGTAATTTCTTTTTTTGATCATATAATCTCATTTTTATACAATCTATCTGGCTCTCAAGATTTCTTTTAAAAGCTTTTTTCATTTTTGACAAATGCATTACTTTAGACTCTCTGGATAAGAAATATTTGGAATTAAAGATTTCTATTTGAACATTGCTATGAGTGAATCTGATTTACATCCAAACACTGAAAAACTAATTGAAAGTGATTTGGAGGCTCCCACAAACACAGTTTTTGATCTTTTATGTTATTTTCTTATGGAAGGTCTTTAATCTGAGTCTCACTGGAGGAAAGGCACCTCAATGGGCCAATTTTGTAAGGTCAGGGAGCACCGTTTCTCAGTCTCTCCCAATTGCACCAGCACTAATGGAATTACGCTGAGGGTTGATATTTCCTTCAAGGTGGGGAGAAGGGAAAGAAAGACTCCAAAAGAGCAGCAACTTAACTGTCCGCAAATTTATGACAGCTAAACTGAACAGCAATAAGGTTGTGTCCACATGTATGTTATGGAATAATTTAAAAGAGCGACTGCTGAGTACAAGAATATATAATTATAACAACAAAAGTGTGTGAGAATTTCAGGGAGGGGTTGGGGAAGGGATAGCGCAGTCTCATAGGACAATTAAAAGGCTATAAAATTTACAAATGAAGTTTACTTAAAGTCCTAACACAAGAAAATGAAATAAATCCCTTTGATTATGCCAATATCTCTATCAGGAGCACTTCCTGCCCTAAAAACATCCAAAGTAGAATACATGACTTATGCTACTGTACTTGGCTTAGTTTAGCATTTGTTTAAGTAACCGCTCTGTCTGCAAACACACATACACTGTCTCACATACATCATTACCTTACAAACAATATTTTTATACACTGACAGAGAGAGCCTATTCTTGACAACCAAACTTCCCCTGAAGCTATGAAATAAATTTCCTTCCAGGACTAACATTTCTCAGTTTCACTGTCATGGGCTTTCCATGCCATTTTGACCCTTTCATGAGGCAACATGAAAATACCATCTATCATCTCCTGAACCACGGTGACTTTGGTGGAGGTGCACAGTTTCATTGCAAAACCATCTGTGGTTTGATGACCACCCCTCCACATCCCAAGCCTCAGCAGTTAAAAGCTTACAAGATGGTAAAGATGCCGGTAGCTTGAAACCAATCTTAAATTTCTTTTCAAGTAGGAAAAAGCAAGCTCATGAAATATCAGCTTCATCAATCACAGTGATAAAACCATGATTGTGTTATTTATTTATGCCTACTCTGAAGCTCACAAGAAACATGATGTTATAACAACTTATTCAAATTTTGCTGAATATATCACTCTAAAATCGATTTCAGGGTGAGAAGATAAGAGTATTCTGGGAGTTCTTTGATGCAAGCAGGTGCAGTTCATTAATGTGGTAATTGGCTTATAAACAGTCTACTCAAATTCTGTGTAAACCTTAAATCATTCAGGTATTGAAAGACTGAAGATTTTTTGGTCAATGAAAGGCACTTAGAATATCTTAAAATGTTTTTCAAGACATACGATAGAAAATCTCAAACAATTTGAGTTTATGGAATAAGTCAAAAGGATATCCAGATAAAGAAAATATTGAACAGAAGATTTGAGGTTTCTTACACTCAATCTGAAATATAGCATTACAAAAGTCAGATTATAAATATTTCATGGATGAAATTAAAAAGAAAAAGATTTAGTTGTTTAAGGAAATACTTTTGGTTTACAGTATTTTTGTATTATTTACCCTGGTACAGTTATTAGTTTCCTCAAGTGGGTTTTAATATCAAGGGCTACTATGAATAAGAAACTGATTTTCTGTGTCTTCATTTCTCACTAGGTAAAATTACATTACGATGTATGTTGATTGATATGTTTTAAATATCTCCAAATTTCCAGAGACTTGTTTTATATAAGTAATTATTTTAGAAATGCTGTTATTTTAACCATGTGCATCATCACTGTAAAACCATTCTCTAATTAAAGATTAAAATACAATATAGGGCATTTTTAACCTTTTAAACTTATTTTTAAAATATTTTGATGCAATTGCTTTACTTCTTGTTCTCATTTATATGTATGCAAGTGTACATACATATACACACTTTTTCTGTTGTTGAATTATGACAATACTTCACACTTCAATTCTCAAACACATTTTCCCTGAGAACAAAGCTGTCCTCCTGCATACACTCCACATAGCCACAATACTCATTATTACACCCAATGAATTTAACAATAATATGATTTTATCTAATATACAGTCCATATTTAAATTTTCCAAATTGCCCCAATGATATGCTTTATCCCCATCTAGAAGCCAAATGAGGATCATACTCTGTACTTTCATGTTTCCTTTAATCTAGAACCACTCCCTCCTTTTTAAAATTATTAAAAAAAATTTTTTTCAGTCCCTTCCTCGTTCTGCCTTTCATGATCATGACATTTTAAAAAAGAATCCTGTCCAGTTTTCTGTAGAAAGTCCCATAATTTGAATTAATCTGATTGTTTCCTCTTTATTAGATTTAGGTTAAACATTTTGAACAAAAATACTATGTAGGTTAGATTATGACTTCAGTATAGGGCATTTTTAATTAAGAAATATAAAAATTAAATCCACTGTTTTTGTGTGTGGATTTGTTAGATTGCTTGGTAAAGAAGAAGATTATAGTTTCAAAAGCTTTCCTAACATAGAATAGCCTAATTTTCGTAATAGCACATTTTATCTCTTTCTCCATATGAATGTTTTTATTGATCTCATGCCTGATAGTGAGGACAGTAAGAAAAAGAAGAGAATATCAATATGTTTTTTGCCTTCTTGTAAGATTTCTAGAAATAGCTGAGATTTCTTATATAAATAATGCAAATGCAGATTTTTTTCTTTTCTAATTCTCCATGAGTCACAATGGAGTGCTAATTTGTAACATGTACACAGCATGGGAATAGAGTATAACAGAATCAGGACCACACAAGTGTGTGAATGAGTCAACATGTAACAGAAAATTAATATTATTAAAACAATCACAGATTTCTCAGAATGGAGATGTATGTGAGAAAATGAGCCTCTTAAAAGAGTGCCTACTTCTTGAAAATTTCAGAGGCTTTAAATGTAGTTTCCATAGTTTTATGGGACAGAATCCAGGCCCATCTGCCATGATCTTTCTTCTGAGACAAAAGGTCATTATATGTAAATGGTGGGAAAACAACTATTCAACAAAGAGAAACACACTAAAAATCATATTTGCCATTCAGATGAAGAGAGGCCAAAGTTCGAAAAATTGTTTTGTTTTCTTCTCTAATATCACTAGGTCTTCCAAAACCCTATAAATTGTTAAATAATCCTAGAAACCACAGGAATCTTCTTTCCTTATGATCTTAAGTCACGGCCAGGCAATACACAGATCAACAGAGAATCTCAATTTCAGCATATAGAGTTTTTCAGAGGTATTATATCTCAGGAATGTAATTAGTATATTGCTATCTTCTTCTAATAACTAAAATATTCCGGTGTCCCATAGCTAACTACGTTTGTGTTTTGCTTTAGCTGCAAGGAAGTTCATTTTATGGGCCATTTTTAGCAACTGCACAGGACCTTATGGCATGGAAAAAAGAAGCCATTATCCTGGGTTCATCTGATTTCTCTACCCTTATTTACCTTTTTTTTTTTTTTAATTTTCTAAACAATTTATTGAAGTATATCATTCATAGATGAACATACATAAACAATAAGTTCAATAAACATTGTGAACTTACAAAACAAACATGCGTAACATCATACAGGGCTCCCACACATCACCCCACCATAAATACTTTGTATTGTTGTGAAACATTTGTTAACAAGTTATGAAAGAGCATTGTCAAGGTATTATTACTAACTATAGTCCATATCTTACTCCCCTAGACTTTTTTTTAAAGGATTTATTTGTTTACTTTTATCCATTTTTACCCTCTGCCCCCCATCCCCATTTTTGCTGTTTTTGTGTCCATTCGCTGGGTAACCCTCTGTGTCTGTTTCCTGCCCTCTCTTCTCATCCTTCTCCTCCTGTCTTCACTGGGATTCGATCCTCGGAACCTCCGATGTGGGAGAGAGGCATCCTACCAGCTGCGCCATCTTAGTTCCTAGTTTTTCGGCACATCTCATCTTGGCTCTCCCTTGAGTCACTCTCCTGTTACATCATCATCTTGCTGCGTGGCTTCGCAGGGCCTGATGGCGCACCCGTGCACCTTCTCTATTTTCCTTTTTTAAATTTTTACCGGGAGATCCCAGAGATCGAACCCAGGTCCCTCCATATGGGAGACAGACGCCCAACCATTTGAGCCACATCCGTTCCCCTGCTGTATCTCTTAAGGTTGACCAAAGATACCTAGAATTACAGTCATTTCCCATACAGGATGGTCATAAAATAAATCAGGCTTAGTTTATCACCAGCATTCTAAAAACCAGACCTAGGGAGAAAAACTAGGTCTGGGGACACAGGAATGGTTTCTAATATAGCAAATGTTTAGCCTACCCTGATTATCACAAAATCAGGACAGTGAGAATATTTGCAACCCTTATTTACTTTTGCCACAATTTCTTTATTTAGGTATATTCGGTTTAAAAAAACACTTCGCTGTTGTTTTTTCCCCTCATTATGATCAAATACATGTTTATTATAGAAAATTTATAAAATTCAGACAAGCAAAAAGAAGAAATAAAAATGAAATATCCTTCTTACTGGCACTCAGGGATAAACGCTGTGAACATCTGGGTATGTACTTTTTCATTCTCTTTGCTATCCATATATATACTGTGATGGCTTGGAGTTATGTACCCCAGAAATACATGTGTTTAAATCTTAATCTATTCCTGTGGGTGTGAACCCAGTGTAAATAGGACTTTTTGATGAGGTTCCTTCAGTTTAGGTGTGGTCCAACTAAATCAGGATAGGTCTTCGTCCTGTTACTGGAGGCCTTATAGATAAAGCCACAGACAGAGAAGCCATGGGGAGCAGCCAGAAGCTGGAAGTCAATGGAACCCAGAAGAGAAAGAAAGGATGCCACATGTACATTGTAATGTGATGGAAAAGCTGAGGACCAAGGATTACAGGCAGCCACAGCCAGCCCCAGATGTCACAGTATTCAGGGAAAAAGCATCACCTTGCTGTCACCTCTATTTTGGACTTCTCCTAGGCTCAAAACCATGAGTCAATATATTCCTGTTGTTAAGTCAAGCCATCATATGGTTACTTGTTTTAGCGGTGGGAAACTAACACACACATAAAGTTTAAATACTTTTTTTTTTTTTTAAAGATTTTTATTTATTTATTCATTTATCCCCCCCTTGCTGCTTGTGCTCGCTGTGTCAGCTAACCAGGCCGTGAGGGCGGGCTTGCCTTCACCAGGAGGCCCCAGGAACCGAACCTGGGGCCTCCCATATGGTAAACGGGAGCCCCACTGATTGAGCCACAGCTGCTTCCCTAAATATTTTCATAATTTGTAATCTGCTTTTTAATTTAATATATTGTGAACAATCCACTCTTAGTGGCAATGCTCCAAAATGTGTTTATCAATTGCAATGAATGTACCACACCAATGAAAGAAGTTGTTAATGTGAGGAAAAGTGGGAGCTGTGGGGAGTGAGACATATGGGAATCCCTTATATTTAATATTTTTTATGTAACATTTTATGTAATCTAAGTATCTTTTAGAAAAATTAAAAATATATTAAAAAAAAAAATGAAGTATTGATACATGCAGCAATATGGCTGAACCAAAAACAAACACTATGTTAAGTAGAAGAAGCCAGTCACAAAGGCCACACATTTTATGATTCCATTTATATGAAATGCCCAGTATAGGCAAATACATAGAGAAAGAAAGTAGATTCATGGTTGTCTAGGACAGAGGGTTTCCAGAAGAAATGGAGAGTAAACTGCTATTGAGTATGGAGGTTTCTGGAGTGACGACTATGTTCTAAAATTTATTGTGGTGAAGGTTGTGCCATTCTGTGAAAATATTAAAAACCGTTGAATTGGATACTTAAATGGGTGAATTGTATAGGAGTGAAGTATTTCTCAATAAAGCTGTTTTAAAATATATATATATATATAGTGAACAACTATTCATGTCATTTCGTTTATGTTCTTCTGAAGTACCCCTTTCAATATCCACATCCTGTGATTAGATGTTTGTGCATATTCATTATTACTTTTCCATTGAAAGTCTCTATTAATGGAATTGCTGGGTAAAAAGTATGCATATTATCAATCCTCCCCCTTGTTTTTTTCTCTTATCCCTAGAATAGCTGTTGATTAATTTATGCTCCTATGAGTACTTTATTTCCTCAAACCCTTAACAACACTGTGCAATTTCTCATCTATTTGTTTTTTTATTTTGTTGAGTTCTGTGTTTCTATCTTAAGTCACTTCAAATCTTTCTTAGAAGGAAGGAGTAGATACATAAATTTGAAATAATAATTCCAGTTAGATATATTTACATAATCTGCCAGGGAAGATGTATAAACTGTGATAATCAGGCAAAATGAGCTGCTTATGACCGACTCTGCACAGGTTTCCTAAGTTATCATTAACAAGCTGGCATTCTAAGAAGGCTAAGATGAAGCTGTAACATTTAGCTGAAGCAGCTGCTCTACTTTCTATGATAAACCAAGGTTAAGTGTCAAAGGAATCAACTATCTTGGCTAATTTGAGGTCTCCATGTATAGCAGCACACATTTCCTGGGATCTAACGTGAAGATTTGCAAGATTTCAAACATCTCAAAATGGAATAGAAAAATAGGCACAGTTTAAATAAACTATGCTAGGATTATATTAGAGATATTAGCTTATCCAAACCAAGTAAGTTCACTGATAAAAGAGATAAATAGGAAGATGCATCTGTTTTGATTATTCTCTGATTATAGTTTATGCCATAATTTCTTTAATTCTTTCATCATTCATTCCACTAGGGCCCTTCATCTAGTTAATTCCTATTATCTTTCAGATCTCAATTAGAATCAGCTTCTCAGGGAAACTTGTCCTGACCCACAGGCCTCAAACCTATTGTGTCCATCACAGCACTAACTAGAGTTAGTAATTATAATTTATGTGGTGATTTGATTTAATGTTTCTCTCCTCCTCTAAATTGTAAAGCTTCTTAACTAGGCGGCCACTTAGAAATACCTGGTTCAATATTTTAGAAGAGTGCTCTCCAAACTTTTTTATCACATCTTCTTTTAATAATAGTTTTCTAGCATGCATACCCAAAACATGAATACCTTGATTTATTTATAACACATACATGTGTGACTGTTCTATTAGGTACACTATAAAACAAACATTCAAAAATATTTTAAAAGGCTCCAACAAAAAATATTTTCCTCCAGTAATGGACTGTCTTGCAGCTCCCTTCCATCCCATGGAGTGTGTAATTAATACAAACCTTAAAATTTCATTTACATTAAGATATTTAAGAACAAAGTTTAAAACTAAAACAAAGCAAAAACATTAAGTGTAATTACTGCTCTACAAAAAAATTATTTTTTCCTATCCACCCTGAAGTTTCTTTCATGTGCTAATGGTTGGCATTTTCAAACCTCTTTTCCTTTAACTTAAATCTTTAAGGACCTCACACATCTAAAGATTCTTTACATTCACCAGCAATGT
Source organism: Tolypeutes matacus (assembly GCA_026826555.1). Taxonomy (NCBI): domain Eukaryota; kingdom Metazoa; phylum Chordata; class Mammalia; order Cingulata; family Chlamyphoridae; genus Tolypeutes; species Tolypeutes matacus. The sequence goes on along the minus strand of JAKSZT010054395.1, from coordinate 2,744,935 downwards.
CCAAAGTAGCCTGGGGTTGACAGGCAGTGTGATTAATGGACAGTATTGATTTAATTTCCTACAAGAGCTTTCCCTTCTCTAAAGAGATGTTTATAATTCATGTCTTAAACATTTTACCATGCTAACAGATTCTTACAATTAGGGAAATGAAAAGTTCACTGAAACTTTTCCTTCACTCAAAAATACCATTTCAAAGTTCTGGCCTGTAAAACAATCATGACTCTATCAGTAATTACAAGCATCTTCCTAAGATTAAGAAAACATTGTTTTCATTTGTCACCATTTTAATAAAGCTTTATTAGCACATACAGAAAGGAAGCAGAAAATAAAACAGTAAAATAATTTTTAATAAATAAATTTCAATATATAAATACAAAGTGCTGTTGAAAATATTGGGATTTTTTAGAAGACATACATAAACAAATTAAAGATTTAGTATAAAGGTATTAGTTAAATAATTATTAAATAGATGTGAGAATCATTAGCTTTAAATTATGAAAATGTCTTCAAATATCTTAAATTTGAAATGCCACCTGGAATCAAGTTAAAAAAAATTTTCGGGAGAAAATAATATGACTAATGTTTTCATGTGCTCTTTGCATTTTATGTCTGAAGAAACATTTTATTTCTTAACAAATTAAGAGAGAAGCAATTGGTGATTCCACTCTCAGCAACTTTTCAATCTGCCCATTTTTAAGGTAAGTTTTCTGTTTTGCTTTGCCTCAAGGAAAAAAAAAAAACCTACCCAGATATTTTAAATGGGAATTTAATTAGAAAGAGGAAGCAGGAGGGTATATTTGCTAAGGGGAGTAATGCAGACAGGAGAAGAGAAGGATACCCAGGTATCGCTGATCTAACTGCCTCTAATATCACTCCAAACTTAAGTGATGTCAGATGCCCAAACTGGAAACATATCACAATCGGTATTTTACCTCACAGACTGGTAAAATTATAGTCAGTGGATATCATGGAACTTCTTTATTCTGCTTATTTTCTCCACCTCCACAGGGTCCTTACTTTATTTAGGGAGCTTTTCAGTCAGGCTCTGTGAAGTTAGGCTCTGTCAGTACTATAAATCTTTACCCAGAGCCAAAGGTCAAAGGGTTATCTGTGCTATATAGTTTCAGGAGAGAGGCTGTTCCTCTTTTTTTTTTTTTTTTTTTTTTACCCACAAGGAAACAAAATATATGCATATGAATAACAGCAAGCTAATTTAGGTACTAAAGAAGTTCCTCTTCTACAGATGAGCTGCTTTTTCAAGGAAATCACTAAATATCACCGTTTCAGACATCCTACCAGAAACCAGATGCAAGTGAACACCTCTCCCCACCATTGTCTGTTAGAGAACTTGCCGCACAGCTGCGAAAGCAGTAAAGCAACTTCAAACCTACTAAAGTGATGATGATTTAGACAAATCAATCAATTTTGTTCTTGTAAAAAACACAACTTTGCTTTATCCTTTAAAGAAAAAAAGAAAAGCAGCTGTATAACATTTTTGTTCATATATTACACCTCATTTAATAACAAGACAGATGTTTTCACAGAGCTTTCCATGTTTTAGAGCATTTTGAAAGGCGATGACTATTCAAGACTAAGAAGTATGAAGTTTCAGGAAAAAAACATCAAAAATTTTTTCCCAATTATTTTTTGGGTTTGATTTATTTTTGGAAATTTGAATGCTATTATTTTTTAAAAATGAATAAAATCTTTAGGAAAATATGAGCATACACTGCTGCCTATCTTCCCTGTCTCCATATTGGTTTTCTTAAAATATAAGATATTATTGTTGTATATTACATACCATAGCATACCATTAATATAATTCAATATAGTATGATATATGGTACAAGATTAAAAGATATTTTTTCTTTCAGGGTATTATTTTAATGCTTTTTACACTTTTCTGAATTTAAGGGTCAGAAATGCTAATTATGATAGTACTACTATATTCAACTGGACTATAAAATAAGTTAGAAAAAGACTTTCAAATACTGAAAAGTACAAAATATCTTTTGTAATTTGCTACAAGATTCAGTTTAGAATTTGCCAAATAGGGAAGCGGCTGTGGCTCAATCAGTGGGGCTCCCGTTTGCCATATGGGAGGCCGCGGGTTCGGTTCCTGGGGCCTCCTGGTGGGGGCGGGCCCGCCCACGCGGCGTGGTTGGCTGACCCAGCGAGCGCGGGCAGCGGGGGGGGATAAATGAATAGATAAATAAAATCTTTAAAAAAATAATTAAAAAATAAATAAAAGAATTTGCCAAATATATTTCTCCCATAATATATTTGCTTGATCCCCTTTGCTTCTTTATTACTAAAAATTCCTCTTTTGTAGCAAATAAAAGAAACTGATAAATGTTTGGAATTGCCCCAAATTAAGAACAAATATAAATATGACCACCATATTGTATTATATGGACAGGATTCCAGTTTGCAGAGGTCTTTGAAAAGGTTTTGTTTGTTTAAGTCTCTAATGAAAGTTAAACTTAGAAAATGAGAATGTTCAAAGTTTCATATAGAAAGACAAACGTAAGTGAGATTTGTTGGATGTGCCCCTTTCCTGAAAATGACCCAACTTTCTCTGTTTTACAGTAATGCTGAAGAGTTTCTTCTTCTTAAGTCTTTGCCAGTTTCTTTCAAGATGGCTAAGCCAGAAAGATGGTGGGTCCTGTGGAACAGGATGGCATCAGTATGTAGCCTTAACTACCAGACACACACCAATAACTACCATCTCAGATCTTCTAAAATCTAAACCCATATATTTAGCTGCTATAGACATCTCCACCAGGACAACAACCTTCCTAACCCAACACAATCAAAACCGAACTCAACATCTCCTATGTCCTCAAATCTGTTCTTCTTCCTGAAAACCCTACTACAGTTAAAAACTACCATCCAGGTATATATATTGCTAGTACAAAAATTTTTTAAAAAGAAAACACAAAATCATAGGACTGTACAACACAGTGAACCCTAATGTAAACTATGTATGGACTATAGCTAATAGTACATCATGATAATATTCTCTCATCACACTAATTCAAAATATTAAAAATGGGGGCAGGTATATGGAAACTCTATAGTTTGTGTATGATCTCAGTAAATCTACTTCTCTTAAAAAAAAAAAAAAAAAAAAAAAAAAAGGGAAGTAATTGGCCACAGCACCTAACTTATGCAAAATCACCCTTATTCTCAGGGAATGTGGGGAGAGAAGGGAATATAACCACCCATAGGAAAAAAAACAAACAAACGCATCAACCCAAGGCTCTGAGTACCAATCTAACTTCTTCCTTTCCCTAATCGTATTAATACAAACAGCTAACGGTTTTTAAACATCTACTATGTACCAATGCACTGTTCTGAGGGTTCCACGTGTAATCTTCAACACAATCCCAGGATGTATGTACTATTATGATTCCCATTTCACAGGGAATTGAGGTTCAGGGAGGTGAAGTGACTTGACCAATATTATACCTCTAGTGAGTAAAGAGTTGGGGTTCAAACCTTGGTGCTCTAATTACAGAACCCTCTATCTTCTGATTTAAAATTTAAATTATAATTTAAATTTACATATCTTAAATGTGACTTTTTTGGTGTATACATCTATTTAACACATGTATAGGTTCTTGAAACCACCACCACAATCAGGATACAGAACAATTCCATCACATCAACAAACTCCCTCATGCTACCCTTTGTAGTCAACCCTGTCCCCATTCCAACCTGTGGGAAACACTGATCTTTCTCCATCCCTCTAGTTTTGACTTTTGGGAATGTCACATAAATGGAATCATACAGAATGTAACCTTTTGAGACTGGCTTCTTTCAGTCATCATAATACCATTGAGATTTATCCATGAATTGCAGCAAGAATCAATATAGTTCATTGCTTTTTATTGCTGAAGAGTATTCCACTGTATTGCTGTAATGCAGTTTGTTTTCCCAGTCATCTGTTGAAGGACATTTAGGTTGTTTGCAGTTTTTGGTGATTGTGAATAGAGCCACTATAAACATTTGTGCAGGCTTTTATGGATCATAAGTTTTCATTTTCCTAGGACAAATAACTAGGATGGGATTGCTGGGTCATATGGTATGGGTATGTTTAACTTTACAAGAAAGTGCTAACGTGTTTCCAAAGTGAATCTACCACACTGCATACCCACTAGCAATGTATGAGAATTCAGATGCTTTGTGTCCTTCCTGGCACTGGCTAGTCGCAAGTTTTGTTGTTATTGTTTTTTAAGTTTTAGCCATTCTAATAGTTATGTAGTAGTAGCTTATTGTAGTTTTAATTTTTTAATTTGCATTTCTCTAAAGGCTAATAATGTTGAGCATCTTTTCATAGAGCACTCAATCTTAACCCCTATATTCCAAGGCCTTCTATCAGGCCCACATTTAATCAATCAAGTCCTACTTCTTTTAAGCCTGAAACAACCTTCAAATCTGCCTTCCCCAACAATGAACTACTGCCTTAACTGACACTCTGATCATCTCATATTATTTCAACAACCATCTTACTGGTTTCCTGTCTTTAGTAGTCCCCTCCTTGGCCCCATTCTCACTGCATTCCCTAAATCTATCCTTTAACATCATTACAAGCTATCTTTCTAAAACAAGCTATGTTACTCGGCCACTTAAAAACTTTTCTGTTAGCTCTGCATTGCTTATATTGTAGGACAAAGTCCAAATTCTTTATCAGGGTTCACAGGGCCCTTAAAACACAGGCCCTATTTAACTCTGTGAGTTTAGCCTCTGCATCTCCTGTCCATATAACCCATACTTTAGCCACAGCAAACCAACGAATCTCTGTCAATCACTTTTCTAGTCTACATAGTAGATGGCTTCGAAAAAAATTTCTTTAAGAAGTCTACTGATTTCTGTTAAATGAAGTTATTTTGCTACTCTTTGGAAAGAAAAATGAAAGAGTGCAATTAGATACTGTTCAGAGGGACTGTCTCTACTAGTAGTAGAAAGTAACTGTGGCAAAGCATGTTGAAGAGAGACAAAAAAATGTGAGATATGTCCCCAAAAATCTTGCCTGTGGTAAATGAAAGCAACAATGTTAGTGGAATTTTACATTGATCCTCTGATGATCTGTTAAAAAATAAATGCAAAGTGATTTCATAGAAACAAATGCTGATTTATGAAGTCAAATCTAATCTAGATAGAATGCTTAATGTTTTTATCATTAGCTATATTAGTTTACAATAGAAGAATCCTGATATCTATAATTATATTTGAACTGTAGTTGGTATCAAGGTACTAGATTATCTGAAGTGAATTTACAGGCTGAAAGTCAGTCTGGCAAGATTATACTTGAAACTATTCATGACTAAGAGGATTTTGTTATAAAATACAGTGTGCATTAGACTCCATCTGAAGGGGTGTAGACAGAAAGTTGCAAAACAACCTTATTATAAGGACTTTCACCTGTAGGATATTTCCAAAGATTTTTTTGAGAGTTTTCTAAGGCTTCCCTATATGAACGGGATGAGGGAACACAGCCTCTGAAAAGACTCTGGCTTACCTCAAAATGTGATTTCCGTATTTCATAAATTGAATGATTCTAATTCTCCTCAAAACAAAATAATTATTATGGTGGTATTCACATCACATCCTCTCCAATAAAAACCACTCTTTTATGCCACAAAATCTTGTCCTACCTCAAGTAAAGGACAGGTTAGAATTCCCTCCAGCTGTATCAATTTGGCTCACCAGTAGTATCTTTTTATTTTTATTTTTGAGATATGTAATCATACAATTAAACTTTATCTTATTATGGTAAAAGACAAAACTCAGAAATTTGACTTAATTTTACTGTATTTCCATACAAACTAGCTAAGGGAGTCCAAAATTACATTATTAATCAGGAACTGTTTCTTCTGACTCCTACTTCCAGCACTGAGAGCTCTTTTTTTCCTTAAAAAAATAAAAATAAAAAATCCCTGAGTTTTGAGGGTGTGAAAATGAGCCATAAACATTACTAATGATTTTTAAGTATTTTGTATCTTATAATTGGGGCTAAATCTCATGTTCACTAATCATGTGAAATTCATGGGAAATAAAAGCTAGAGATTATCTATTTTTATAAGTATCTGTGTCCTAAATTCTAAATTAACAACAGTACCATCTAAATAATCTTCCTTTTTATATTCCATTATCTAAAAACAATACAGAACAGTTTCTGACATCAGCTTATGAAAAAAGCCCCTTTGCAATTATAAACTTTAAATTCAGAATTCAAAGCCAATTTCTGAAACAGACAAAAAAGAATTATTTCCTCTTATCAGGGAACACAAGTATGTTATCAATTTTGTTTCAATTTATTGTGTGATAAATGCAACAAATTTTTAAATATCTTACAACTGAGGTAAACATTGGAAGTGCCAAGAAAAAAATCTAAGTGAAAAAAATCATTACAAAGATGCAAAAACTTAATACATAAATAGAACACAAAAAAAAAAACAATAAAAAAAAAAAAAAAAAAGATGCAAAAACTTGAAGCAGACTTCAAACCACAATTTAGAACAAATCACATAAAGGTTTTAAATCACAAAACTTAATGCTTTCTTTCTAATCCCTCAAAAGTAAACACTTACAACTGAAATCAACTGTATATTTTAAGAACATTAAACTTGAACAAGCTAACAACAAAATATTTCCACTGCTATGCCAATATTTATATTATACCCTTAAAGACACAAGAATCCTTCTAGTCTCTTTAAAAAATAAAACATTCTGTCTCAGATACCTGAGCTTTGAGGTTTTAAAGTAAAATGTTCTAAAATAGCTTTCATTATTAAATACAATTAAATTTAGTTAATCAGAAGTATGGAGGAAAATTGGACAAGTCAGTTAAATATCTTTTGGTGTAACCTTTCTGGTACATCTACTTATCTAGTATTACAATGTCTTACTTAGAAATATACTCAATGTTTGCTAAATGAATTGAACTATATAAACTCATTCATCTATTTCTTTCTAGCAGAAATAAACAACTGTGTTATCACCAAGGAGAATGTCTCAGTACCATACTTTCTTACTGGAAACTCAATTACCAGATGTGGAAACAAAAGGATGTATTATTAGGGCATGAGAAAGGGGATTAGTATGAAAATGAAATTTTGAGACATCAGTTTGCTACTCAAATTGACACTGAGTCAACAAACAGAAGCATTTAAATTTCATTTCCAAGTCCATTTAGTAAATCTAGTTCCAGTTAGGGTACTTTTAATGTGCAAAAGCTGAGTGAAATCAAGTGTTCACCAGGAAGCCACAGATAGGATTCCCTTAACCTGCTGCCCTCTAGACACATCACTCTCTGTTAAACAGGCAGCTACTGCCAGATGCTCTTGATAGAAATGGTCACAGATGGTCAGTTGTCCAGTTAACAAAACATATTGCTCTCCCAGTATCCAAGAGTAAGAAGGAAAAGGGTGAGAGCTGTAAACACTTGTCTGCTTAATGGGTTAAATGCATTACTTGATATAAACTTGACTAGATCTCAACATTGGCTTTCTAGAAAAGGAACATATAGACCCTAAGGAACTCAAAATTAAAAGGCACCTTAAAGGTGATCTAGTCACTTTTGAATCCACACGACTGCATACCTGCTAGTCAGCCATTCAGGCCTTAACTGGGCAACTCCAAGGTACAGAACCTGCTGTTTAACTTTCTTAAGAAAGCACCTACAGCTGTGACAGAGTCCTCCTTTATCCTGAACTGCAAATCAGTCCAACCACTCAGTCTAATTCCATAGTCAGGAAACATGGAAGTATTTTAACGTTAACTATAACAAAATAATTTCCTAGTTTATGCACTGTAAAGTGATTTTAAATGGAGTTATCCCAATATACTTACATCTTTACAACATAAAAACAAAAACATTAGTATCCACAATTTATTTTTAAAACAGGAGGAAATAAAGTTTTATCGTTTTGAAAGCTGTTATTCAGAGATTAGAAAAAAATTCAATAATCATCAAAGAATCTTCCTCTTTTTATATATATGTATCTGTAGAAAAATTTAAATTTTAAAAATTTTTTTAATTGAAAAAGTTTTAAATGTTTCTTAACTTTTCACAAGCACCAAGTTTTTTTTCCTAATAAATTATTCATCTCTTTAGAATAAGCTACTTGTAATATATATATTATAGAAGGGCTCTCTGTGGATTTATTTTTTGTATCTTCTACATATTTAATATCCTTGACAATGAGGAAATTGGAAGTATTGAGTTTGATCTATCATTTTTCATCAACCTCTGTCCCAAATCCTGTTTCTTACTTGAGACTGAGTAAAATTTTCTTGAATAAATGATATGGATATGGAAAGGGAAGGCATACTGAGAAGTCATGGCTAGAAATAAATGTTGCTGACTTTGCTGACAGTTAACTGGTTAATGTCATCTCAGAGTATTCGTGGTTTTAGGAAGGCAACCTGGAACATAGGTTATATGTTATAAAGCCATGTGACAAAGATCAAGAGTGAAACTTATCTAACTAAATACAGATTATATTTTTTAAATGATGTAAGATTACAAGCAAAATACCATCTGGAAAACTATGCAGTACTGGAGGATGGAGTTGTGTGTCCCTGCATCTGAAAACACGGATTCCCACTACTGCCTCTCACTGTGCAGGGACTTAAGTCTCAGGCAGCTCTCACAGCTTGTGTTAGCATGAGGCCAGGGCAGTAAATGGAGCAGCCCATGTTGGGACCAGTGGGCCTCTTACCTCCCCTTACCTCTAAAGGGCAGCCTATGAAAGGGAAAGTCATAGTGTTCTATAAAAGTCCGATATGTGCAGAAGGTACCATGGCAATTTAGTGGCATTTGATTGGTAATTACAACAGAAATTATTGCTTTGACTTAAGGGTAAAAATCTATTTATGAGCAATAAATAGCTAAGTGTGCATTTTTATACTGTGATGAGTACATATCTGCTTGTACTCATGTATTCATTTTAGATATAAATTATTTTCTAGGGGGTCGGCTGTGGCTCAACTGGTTGGGCGTCCATCTCCCATATGGAGGGACCCGGGTTCGATCCCCGGGACCTCCCGGAAAAAAAAAAAAAAAATTATTTTCTATTAAACATGTTCTGATCATAAAATTCTTTCACTCTGTTAAGATAGGAAGAAGGATATGGAATAAAACACCGTCTTTCAAAATTCTGATGAACACGAAGACTGAGGGCTTTTTTCCCTAGTGTTTCTGGGTTAGAGCTGGATAAAGTAAATACTTACAGTTACATGAGTCATATGTAAGAGTATTATTTTATACATAATTTACATATAATACTTTATACATGTAAAACAATACTTCTATATAGTATCCCGAGACAATATGTAAATTAAACTTAATTACTGATTATTATCTGATCATTCAGTGATAGCCTTATTCCACATTTGTTTTCCCACCATCCACCCACAATAATCAGGTCACCTTAAAGGTAATTTGATCAGGGTCTTACTCGATCAGGAGTAAACACTAGAAAGAAAAGCAAATGCCCAGAGTTGGGGGAATGATGAAAAGATACCATGATTACCTGACATTTCCTAATCCATTCACAACAAACACCTATCACTGACTTCAGCAGCAGGATATAATAAAGTCACTCCTTTTCTTTCTATCAACAAGTCAATTATCCTGCCTTATATCCAGTAACATTTTCCCCAATCATCAGAAATGAAGGAAAAAAATGAAAAGCAGAGTACAGGCTCACTCACCTAAACCACTGAGAGTATAGAGAAGGTCACTTGCATCTAAGAAAATGGGTCCATTCTCCTGCTGCCCTTCTTCTTTGTAGTACAGCTTGTAACCCCGAATGGTTGCTGTGTCCTCAGCATCTTGCTGCCACTTCACAGAAATGGTGGTACAGTTCAGAGGCTCCAAATGTAACTCTGGAGATTTAGGAGCTAGATAAATTCAATAGCAAGTGTATGTATAAAAACCCCATAATTCACAGAAACACAGGATAGTGTAGCTCTCTTAGTCTTAAGCCAACAATTGCCAAAGAGTTTAATTCAAACAATCATACATTAGCTTAACTTTCAAAATTCCACAATGATATTAAACTTTGAGATACAATTTAAAAATACAAAATACTATCTAAAAGACTGAGATGTATAAATAAGTGCAAAATAATATCTTTATCTGGATATGTAAGTTGTTTTTTTTTTTCCAAAGAGGTAGTAAGTAATTTCTAATTTTGACCGTCTATTGTCCCTCTGTGATAGAGAGGACAGGTATTATTACTAACCAATCAACAAATAATAAAGCAATGAGCAGTCATGTAGTATTCCACATTGGTGAGAAAAAAGAGTCTAGAACTTCCCAATTTTATGATCTATTAAATTGATGATTTTAAAATATATTGTAAGGATATTAATTAGGCCTTTATTAATATGTAACTTTTAGTAATTCAATTTGATTTGGACCTATCTGAGGGATAGGTCCACAAAGAATATGCTAAACAAATAACTGCACCCCAAAGTTTTACACACTAATGTTCTCTGCAAAAAAAGAGATACTAAGTAAAAGTTTTGTTTCTTTTTTTAACTTCAATTAAGTCCATGAACTATGGAATATTTTTATTTATAAAACAAACTTAGAAATATAAATATCGCTTAGAGAAGAAAAATTTGGCTCAAAAGTAAAACTATTACATTAAATACTTAGTCTTTAGAGGTCTACCTTTCACACTGGTAGCTTTGGGTGTCCTGTGTGAAGTCCACACCGATGACTCTCCCAGCCCCACTCTGGTGGCAGCAGTAATCCGGACCAGGTAGACGCTATCAGGTTTCAGGCCCTCCAAAAGGTACTCGTGCCTGGTCCCAGGGAGTTCCAGCACTTGGATGGAATTCTCGGTGCTCAGACGGAAGGACAGGCGGTAGAGAACCACCTGGCCCCGCCTATATTTAGCTGGGATTGGCAGCCAGTTGATGAGAATATCTGTGGGACTTCTACTTGTCAAACTAATTTCAGGAGGTCTCAGAGGAACTGGAAAATAGGTTGTTCATAAATACTTAGAATCAAAATTCCCACTTAGCACACCAGTATTTATTGAATTCTCTGAATAGCAACACGTAACATAATAAAGTAGAGATACTTTTAGTCCTAGGCAAGTAGAGCACAAACCAGAAAAAAGAAGGAAAAATAATGAGGGAGAATCAAGGATAGGGAAGCAAAGAAAGCAAGGTTTTCATTGATGTAGTTATTTATTTATTTATTTTTGGATGGAAGAATATGAGAATACTTAAAACCCATATAGAATATAAGACTACTTTTCAAATGATCTTCCCAAAGGGCTTTTGAAGTATGAAGGGCAGGGTAGCCTAGGAGATCAGAGATATTAACCTGGCAAATTTTTCTTTGAAGTGTAAGAGCTGTAGCTTAAACATTAATGGGAAGCTTATATTGCAAAGGATAATATTTGGTGTTTAATATTAAAACAGTTTTTCTTCCAAATATTTTCAATAAAACTGACACTCTAAGAAAATGAGTCAAATTATACTGGGATAGGAAAGCTGGTGTAGCTCAATGGTTGAGTGCTGGTTTCCCATATACAAGGTCCTGGGTTCAATCTCCAGCCCCGGTACCTCCAAAAAAAAAAAAAAATGCTGGAGGCAGTCTAACATTAAGAGGTACGATTTGGGTTTGAGCCTTTGTTCAGCACTTACTACTTTGTGTGATCTTGTCCAAATTACATAACTTACATGTCTTGGTTTCTTCATATGTAAAATAGGGATAATAACAGTTCCTTTTATGGACTTCCCCATTACAGTTATTGTCAATACCATCTTTGGCTCAAGCCAGAAACCCTTGGTGTCATTTTAACTCCTTTTCTGTTCACACTCTACATTCAATCTCTACCATTTCCATTGCTACCTCCTTGGTCCATGCCATTCACGCCAATAGTCTCTTAACAGGTTTCCCTGCTTCTCCCCTTGTCTCTATCATCTAACATTAACCTGTTAAAACACAAGTCAGATCTTGTCACTCTTTTGCTCAAAACGGCTCTCATCTCACTCAAAGTAAAAGATGAAGTTCTCTGTGTGGCTTCACACAAAGCCTTGTCTGCCTATAGAGTTAGCTCCACATTACCCCTGTGCCTCATCTCCTACTACTTTCCCCTTGTTCCCTCTATTGCAGTTGTGCTTCTGCTTCAGGACCTTTGCAATTTCCATACCCTCTGCCCAAAATGTATTTTCCCCAAACATCTGTCTAGCCAGCACCCTCATTTTGATTCCTTTCAGGTCTTCATACGAATGTTACCTGCTTAGTGAGCCTTTCTCAAAAGGCTGTCTAAAATCTCACCACTTCACCTCAATATTTCATACCCCTCTTCCCTGATTTTTGCCACTTCTCTCAGCATTTATCACTACCTAACCTATTTCATAATTTACTTGTTTCTCTCTCTTTTTTTTGTTCTCCCTTACCCCACTAGATATAAGCATCACAAATATTTTTGTCTGTTGTGTTTACTACTAACTATTGAGTTATACATAGCAGGTAATCAATTAATATTTGTGAATAAGTGGAAAAGCAAAAATCTATTAAGTACTTCTGAGTCCTTTATTGTTTGAACTTGTTAATTCTCACAAAAACACAATGAGGGAAGTACAATTATCATTTCCATTTTATAGTTGAGGAAACTGAAGTACTAAGAAGTTAAATAACTTGTCCAAGGTCACACAGCTAGAAAGTGAAAGAATAGACCTAGAAAGATCAGAGAGAGCCCACACTCTTATCCACAATACTCCCTCTTGTATAATAATATTCCTCCATCATAGGGCCATATAAGGATTAAATGAGAAGAAGCAGGTAAGGTATTTGTAACAGGCAGGTGGCAAGCCCTCCACAACTGTTAGCTCTATTTCTAGTGCACTGCTGTCACCCTAGGAGATAGACACATCTCAGTTTGAGAAGTATGAGTCAGGATAAGGGGAGGGACTTGTGCAGAAATTTGAAAAACAGCAACAGAGGGTCTGAAAAGTATCCAGAAAACAAAATGAAAACTTCATTAAATAAAAAAGCTTCAGAGTAAGGAAAGGTTTAAAGTTTTAGATGAGAGAAAACTTTGACATCATAACAACTGGAATTTGTAAGCGTTTATAAGTAACTTGCTATGCTCAGATTCATTTTCTCCAAACATATCAAGGAGGAACACACCTCACAAAGCAAATATATATATATATTGGCCCATATTTTACCTTAGACATGCACATCAGAGGGTGTTCAATGTAATAAGGTAACTGGATGTATATTGTGACTCACTCTAACATGGAAAAGACACTTAAATGAAAATCCAAATATGAAATTTAGCATCCGGATAATTGATACTTTTTTCATTTAGTCAAACTTTGAATTTATAAACATCTAAATAATTGGCATAATAGAGACATAAGTAAAAGACCAGGGACCCAATGAACAAAGAAAAAGACTTGGAAATCATTTGTACAAAAATGTTTTTGAAAACTAGGGCTGTACTATTTCCTGAGAATGAGAGAACATTTGTAAACAGAGAATAGTATAATTAAGCAAATGTTAAATAATTCTCCTTTGACACTGCTGAATACAAATATGGGCCTTCTAGAACTTCTGGAGAGAGAGGTCCCTTCTTTCACAACTTGGTAAGTAGAGTCTGAGGAGGACAATCAGTTTTCCAGGACTATCTTAATGAATCAAACTGTCCCACTGTTATAAAACTAGCGGCTATACAATTTCCTAAGAACTTTTTTAACTGATAGGTAACAATCTTCAAAAACTCCTGGTTTCAAAAGTTCAATATCTCTGGAAAGAAAGGCATTATATACATTCAACATATAACTGTCATATTTATTCACACCTAGAGAATCTCACATTTTGTTCTATTCAGTAAAAAAATTTGCAATGTTTTTACCATTTAAACTAGAAATGTTTGATTAGATATAACAATAAAAGAATTTTATGAAAATTTATATTATGAATTATAAATAAAAGGGCTTTATCCTTTTATCTCTATCATGTCACTGTCAAAAGCAAGAGTCAGATTTGAAATGGCAAATTAGCCTGCTGTTTAGCACACCTGTTCTTTAACTCAAAAGGGATTATTTTCTGATTTAAAACACAATTATTCATTGATATTGATTGAACAAATGAATGTTTAGCTTAAATGATCTAGAATGTTTTCTTACCATCCTCTAGAGTATTCTGTGTCACATGGTCAGACATCTGGCTGGCTCCCATTGGCATATATGCCACAATGTAGAAAGTATAATTGCTGGCAGGTTCTAAATCATCAATAATATAATGAGTTGTGTCATTTCCAATGACTACTTGATACTCTTCATTATTTAAACCTAGATTAAAGAATCAGTTTTTAAAAATTATGAATATACAAAATAAAATTAACAAGACCACTTTCCTTCACTGTGATCACTGGTCTTGGGGTCTAATGTTCACCTTGTGACCTTTAAAAGATGCAAACTAGGAAGGTGCTTATTTTTTTTAAAGGAACCATGTCTTGCTGCAAGTTACTAGTTTGCATTTTCTTGAATAAATCAGTCTGAAAATAATTAATCTTCTCCAAACCTCGTTTAACTTCTGGTCAAAACACACAGCAGAGACAAAGTACAGTAGTCACACAACAGAGCTTAACACAACAGAATCCTGTAATTTACATCTGTAAATTTTACTTGCTTAAACTCAAGATTTTTCTCTTTTAAACATAAATGGAGAGACAGTAGGGAATGTAATGGCACTACTCTCTATAAAAGTAAAGCAAACTAAAAGTTGTCCTGCAAAAAAATCTCATTTTGCCTCTAGAGATTCTATTAAATTTGAATGACACAAGTTGTTCTCTTATTTATATTGAAAACAAAAGAACTAGGAGGCATAGAATGTGCTTCAAAATGCCTTGTTCTACAATGAGCTTTTAAATTTTTTTTTCAGGAGGAAAAAAAATTCTCAGCAATTCTTAATAAAATATGCATGGCAAGGTATAGAAGGGATTTGTCTTTGTGAGATTTAATTCCTACAGAGTAAACCTGTAAAGTGGAATAAGAGCACTGGCAGCCTCTGTGCTTTGCTAACAATTCACAGTAAATTCATGTCAACTTCAAAACTCTGTAAGGATAGAGCCCCTTCTCCCCACAACTGGATTTATAAACAAAACAGAAGGCAAATTCCACTATTAAGTTTTCCTACATTTCTGAATTAAC
Source organism: Tolypeutes matacus (assembly GCA_026826555.1). Lineage (NCBI taxonomy): Eukaryota > Metazoa > Chordata > Mammalia > Cingulata > Chlamyphoridae > Tolypeutes > Tolypeutes matacus. The sequence continues at coordinate 2,729,737 of JAKSZT010054395.1, read as the reverse complement.
TTGATAGCATTTTAATTAGACAAGATTACAAGCATTTCACAACACACTGCCTAATGGCTTGTTAATTAGGAACTGCATAGTAAGATTCTGACCTACAAAACAAGGTCCTTGAGTTCGAATTAAAAAGGCTTCCTCTGTCCCTGAATAGACCACTGAACCGCATGTGGAGTCTCTAATGAAACAACCATAATAGGGAACAAGAGTGGTCTCCACCAAAACCAGCATTCCTTTTACCTTCTTAAATCACTAAAAAGGGAATTAACATACTCCAACATGCTCAGTTATTAGACTCTCATTCTTCTTGCTACCATGACCCCGATTTAAATCCAAAATATTCCTTTTTATAACACTACTTCCAAATACAAAAAAACTAAACAACAACAAACCACCTGCTTCTACAATTTTATTATATCACCATTCTTTGGGTGTCTGAATTTGCTTTTAACATATATTGCATAAAAACTAGGCTCTTTGTGCACAGAACTAGAATTTGTAAATCTCTACCATGGCTTCTATGAAAAATCAAGAGAGAAATCTCTAGAACTTATAAAACTTTACTTTTTCCTCTAAGCTTTTTCCCTAAAGTAAAATATAAGGATAAAATGGGATTCCAAAAATGGAATCAATAATTCTGAATGAAAATTTGAAAGTATTTTATTTCTACTTTTATATAAGAAATATGAAGATATTGGATAAAGTGTGTCCCATTCAATTTTCAGAGAGTTCTATATGATTTCAGAACATTCAAAATACATAAAATCAAAAATATCAGGAATTTGTTAATGTTTACTTTCCCACTTAAAATAGAATATGTTATTAGTGATTATATTTTAAGATGTTATTTTATTAAATAATTATAACACCAGTCCTATGTAACTGTGTACTTAAATTGGTATATGTTAGTTAAGGAATTTATATCTTGGTTGGAATTAAATTCATAAGCACATACTATAAAATTTTTAGCAGGGAGAAATGCTTTGTATTAGTTGGTAGTTTTTTCTAAACACAGAAAAATCTTGAACTGTAATTATATAGACAAAGTATCAACACTGCAAAGTTTAAAAACACAGGTGATAAATTAAATATTTTATTAAAAAGATAAATACCATAGAATTTGGGAAGAATTTTTGTGGATTACGTAAGACACCACTCATACCGAAAACAAACCCTTGATAGCAAGTAGCACTTAAAAATAAACACTTTCAAATTACTTACCTTCTGCTTTCATGTAGTGCACAGAATAAGCGATGACTTTGTCTGAATTATAAAGTGGCCTCTCCCAAGCTAAAAGGATGGCTGAACTTGACATGGTTTCAGCATGCACATTATAGGGAGCACTGGGTCTGTCTTCTGACATTACTACAGTCAGTCTGGCTCTAGACAAAATAGATCCTTGGCTATTCTCAGCCATGCACTGATAAATAGCATCATCTTCAGGAATAATCTGGTTAATTACCAATTTACTGAAGAAAGAAAAAAATTATTTATTTTCATGAAACATTCTGAGAATGATATAAAAATAAAGTGCAGCTACCGCTAAAGCACTCTCATTTTATTTTATTTTATTTTTTATTTTTATTTTTTTAAAGATTTTATTTATTCATTCATTTATCCCCCCCTTGCTGCTTGTGTTCGCCGGGTGAGCCAACCACGCAGTGCGGGCGGGCCTGCCCTCACCAGGAGGCCCCGGGAACCGAACCCGGGGCCTCCCATATGGTAAACGGGAGCCCCACTGATTGAGCCACAGCCACTTCCCCACTCTCATTTCAAATGACAAACATCACTGAGCAAAAAAAAAAAAAACCCTGTGAAATCAGTTCGACCTGAAAAAAATTCTCTATCTTAAAATTACTCATTTATTTTCTTAGTCTACCTAAGTATTTGTGATATCCAAATACTGTTTGTTTTAGATAACTAAGTCTCTTTTTAAAAATTTATTACTGTATATTACTCTGTATATAGTATTATAATTTATACATAAAGTTAATATAAACAAAAAACTTTTAAAGTTTTGTTAATAGGAAGGAGAATGTTCATGCAGATTCATATTTATACTAATAAAAATGAGCTCTTAAAATTATTGTTTGACCCATGGAGGAATTCTTAGAAAATCAGCTATTTCCTTCCATTTCCTCCTTTTATGAAAGAAGGAACTGAGACCCCAAAGAGTTAATATGCTGGCTTGTAGTAATTTAGCTAGTGGCTTACCAGAACTAGAACCCAGGTCTGGGAACTGTCCAACATTCATTTCATTATTGTCTACCACTTCATAATCCATGGAAAAATACAAAAGGATCTATGGCATGCTGATGTTATAAATTTAAAGTTAATTCAACCTACTTTAAAATTTATTTTATTTTAGTTCTAAATACCAAGGTAATTTAGGTTTTGATATTACTGCAACTTTTCATGTAAAAATTACTAAAGCCATTATATCTCATCTAAAAATAGTAGCAAAGTGACACAGCCTACCTGTTGTACATTTTAATTCTACCATTTGAATGTATCTTCCTTCCATTTTTCAACCATGACATTTTGGGTGAGGGGATTCCTTCGGCCTGGCATACAAATCGAGCAGTCCCAGCTCTAGGTCTTGTTAAATTTTCTGGCCATTCAACAAATGAAGGAGGAGCTATATTTTAAAGAAAAAAAAAAAAAAAAAATTCTGTGGTCCCAACAGGAACTATATAAAGAGTCAAGGAAGAGTACAGCAAAAGAGATATATTCCACAAATGAAGATCATTGAAATTCTGAATTTCCTGTCTACATTCCACATGTATCTATCCTAGATAATTTTCTCTGCATTGCTCAGGTAAATGTCTGCTTCCACCAGGCTTTCATTATTGAGACCATCTATACAAACAAACTTAGAACATGTACACCCACAATCCTATTCAACTAAGCCCAATATGGAGCCATTTGTAAATGTACATAGACAATCAAAAGATTAAAATTTTAGACTGGTGAAAGGGTATGGATTTATGAATGGGTAAAAAGTAGATAGGAAAGAGTATAATGATATGCAGACAAAGAGGATGGAGATTTCAGAATGATTCTGTAATTATATTTTAAAATAGTACTTAAATTTTCTCAAAAAAATCATTTTTGGATTAAAATACTTTGTATCAATGCTACAAAATTCAAGAAAGGCAGAAATAAGCTATAAATGAAATAAAACAGCAAATGTTAAGATATAAGAGTCTCCTGATTGCAGAATGAAAGAAAAATGTACCTAATACAGTTAGAGTTGCCATGGCAACTGTAAAATTGCGTGTGCCTGGGGTAGTGGCCCGACAAACATATACTCCAGCGTGTTGCAACTTGACGTCAGATATCATGAGATTGCCATTTCCAAGTACTCGAGTATTAAAGACATCAATAGACTTGTGATCTGTTTCAGAGAGAATACATCATTAAAACAATGTAACATATTATTCTCAAATTAGGTCAAAAGACCACTATCCAAGCAATATCATCATATAAAATTCTCCATATTAAAACCCTTTCTCTATACATTGAAATGCCAGAAAATTAAAAGTAACTTGATTGCCAAAAGTGTTTTGTATGTAAAATAAATATTTTGTAAGTTTTACTAGAATGAACAAAATTTAAGGAAAAGATTTATCCCCTCATGAGAAGACTTACCAAAACGGCTCCAAGAAATTATTGGTTTGGGATTTCCTGTGGCCATGCATTCTAACACAACAGTCTGATGAAGAGACGTTGTTATATTCTGTGGACCTGCTATAATGGTTGGTGTGTGAAACGATTTAGACTCCTTAGCTTTTTTTTTGGCAGGGGAATGCGGGAGAAGGAAGGAGAGACAGAATATAAAAATAAAATTATAAATAAGATATAATAAATGAAAATGCATTAAAACATCACTCTTAACATCATTCACTTTTGACTGTTGGTCAAATCTTTAATAAACTTCACTGATCTCGTTAAGAATTTATTTGGCAGTGGAGAAGGGAAGAAATATGAGAGAACTTCTGTCTTTATCTTTCATACAAGGAAGCTAAGAGATATTACCTAAAATTAAAACCTAGCATTTAAACTTATATATATCTTCAGCCTCAATGTTTTTCAAAATGTCATTTTGCCAACTTTAAAGGATCTTTTAGGAAGTAATGCCTCAATGTCTTGTGAAGAACAGACATTCATGTGAAACTCACCAATATCTTTAGTTCAGTTTTTCTTCCATTACATTAAATAAATTCAAATTTATTCTAAAATAAAAATTAGTATCAATATGCAATTCCATCTGAATAAAAGTATGGGCTTCTTTATATTAATTTCTCTAGCTAGCTTTCCTTCTAGCTGTATTCATGCATGGTAAAATATATAAAATATGTGAACTTAATGTTAATGATACTTTCTGGGTGTTGGGATTGAGGATATTTTTAAACCTTTATCTTTGTACTTTTTACATTGTTTAAAAATTCTTTATAAGGATCAATGCATTGTTTTTACAAAGGCAAATAATGATTTGTCTTAAAACAACAAACAAAAAATACCAAGCTGCAAACAAATATATCTTTATGACAGTGGACAATTCTGGTAGAAATGGATGATTATTAATTTCTTTTTCTGTATATCTCTGTATTTTATATTTCTAAAAATCAAATTGAAATATTTATAAAACAATTATTCAATCTTTCTTAAAGATGTTGCCATTACAAGTTAGCCTGTGACAACAGAGTTGCTTAATAGTTAAAAATGACCATTTTCCAATTAGGTTACAATAATTTAAATGAAATTAAAATATTATTTTATGATACATCATTATAGCCCGGGAATAAAAAATATATAGGTGGGCCATAGCAAGTCATAAAAACTGAAAAAGCAACTTCTGGGTGGTACCTGGAATCACAGTTAGAGAGGCCTCCATACTTTTACGTCTGTGGGCTTCAGTAGCAGCAACACAGCGATAATTTCCAGCATCCCTTTGGCCAACATCATGGATCTGCAATATCCCTGATGGTAGGGCAGTTATCCTATTATGAAAAGAAAGATAATTAAACTCTTTGTAGTAGATTTTATATTTTACTTTAAAATATATACTATGAAAAGCAGTAATACATTTGTCTTTTTAAAGCACTAGATGCAATGCTTTTTAAATATTTGCTTGATTCTATAATTTTCTTTTGAGTCACTATAGCTCTCTAAAAGAAAAGTAACCCTGTAGTATGTACTTTGTGAAATCTGTCAGTCTTATTTTACACAGAGAATCTCGCTTGACACTCTAGCTTATATTTACCCTGATGGCCCAGAGCTTAGGATGATTGTTTCAAATTCCCAATTTCTTACTTGTTAATATCTACGTATTCTCCAAGGCGTACCGGGACATAATTTAAAAAACAAAAGCACTTCCTTGAATAGCTTCTTCCATCTTAGTGCTCCATTTCAGTAAATAATTTATGCCTACTTAGAAATACTGGTACTCATTAGGACAGGAGTCATACTTTTTGAAGTTGCTGATCCCTATTCACCGACCACTCTCAGAGCCTCTGTACCCATGCGCGCGTGGGTGTGTGCATGTGTTTATTTCTGTATGATGGAGGGAGGACTGGGAATTAGAAGGTAGAGACAAGAATGGGCAGCTACCAGGGCAAACACAGAAGACCCTTATACCAGCACTGCTACTGTTTCAAATTAGGAATGTATAATTTGGTTTCCTAAAACCTAAGCCTGCAATTCAGGTACCCATGTAGTCCCATGGCTGGAACAGATGGCTGAAGAAAAGAACAAAGCAAAAAGATAGGCTACTTGATTGCAGATCCTACCCAAGACACCAGGAACTATACCTTACGTGCCAGAGACTGATGATCTAATTCTTTGCTTATGTTTGAAATGTCTTAAGAAATTGAGTATTACTACCCTAAACGAAAATGAAGTCCATAAGGGTTTTCCCCTTTATATAGTCTCATGATAAATTCTTCATGCTGCTTGTGTCACCTTCAGAAACAAAAGCTATATTTACCTGTCCATAGCTACAGGTAGAGTTGTCCGATTTAATTCCCATGTTATGATTGCAGGAGGGTTTGAAGAAATCTTACATGCAAATCTAGCAACTCCTCCTTCTTGGACTTCAGTAGAAACTGGCTGAACTTCAAATGCAGAAATAGCTATAACATAAAGTTTGAAAAATTCACAATAAATACGTAACTATCCTTGAAAATAACATTATGCTAAATATTATTTATCAGACTTAAACTCCTGGCCAGATATAAAACCAACCAAACTTAACTAGCACAAAGCTAATTTGGGAAATAATTTTGGAAAAATCACTGGTCTGTTCTCTATCTCAAGGAGTCTGGTCTTTTCCCGAATGAAATTCTAAATCAATTCTCAAGAAACTTACCATCTATTTCGAGAGAAAAAATTAACATAACAGAAGCAAAATCAACAATGATATGTAATTTCATACTAAACTGTGGAACAGACTTCAAATACTGCTGTATTTCAGAGGACAGGGAAAGCAAGAAAGATGAATTAGTCAGGTGAAAACCATTTGCAGGAATTGGTTTTGAAAAGACTTTTGAAGAATCCACTGGATTCAGATAGGAGAAAAACAGGATATCCCAGGTGAATCAAATATCATGAAGGCAAGAGCAGAGGCAAGAAATTCCCAGCCTGCATTCACAGGATTGTGAAGAAACAGCCAAACTATTTTAGAATATTTCAGATTAAGGGCTCATGGGAAAGCAGTAAAAGAGTACAGATAAAGCAGATTTGTACCATGGTACAAATTAAGGCATCTCTGAAGACTTTTTGAGCAAAGGAATGCCATGATAATAGTAATCTGGGAAAAATTAATTGGGTACCGGTATACCAAATAGATTAAAGAAAAAAAGATCAAGTCAAAAGCCCAACAACTGGCTGTCTTGATGGAGTGGCAGAACTGGGTGGTAGCAGTGAGAATGGAGGGATCCTAAAGATATCTTGAAAAACATGAAGATTTGGTTCTTAGTGGACATGGAGATATGCCACTTTTTGTTGTAATCAAATGAATTAGTACTGGTGGAGTCGAAGGAGAAAGGAGAGAGTCAAGAAAGAAGCCAGAAAAGGAGAAAAGAGAGAGAAAAGAAAAGGAGAGAGAAAATGGTGTTTCTGATGCATGAAAGGTAGAGAACCCCAAAAGTATTTTTAGGCTCCTGTGTTTTCAAAGAAGAGATAAATCACTTGAAGTGTTGACATTTTCCAGAGATAATAATTGTTGAAAATTCTAGGCAGGCCTCCAGGAGCTGGTCTTCAGTATCCATGGTTTTGCATTTTGAAGGAGTCCAGACTCCATGTAATAGTGTGGTTTTTCTTCCCTCTACTGAGTCTTCCAGAATATAAAGAATGAGTTCCAATTATGGTTTTACTCCCCCTCCTCAGATTCCAGCTCAAAAAACATATATGCCTTTACAGTCTGTCAATAAAGGGGGAAATTATGAAGAAAAATAGAGGAAATAGGACTAAATTAATTTTGCTTCATTAGACTGGAAAGAGTAAAATGTCACAGAAGACAAACTTGACTCCATTTGTGGATGGAGCACAGGCCTTTAGAGGTATAGAATGAGGATAATGAATAATGGTGAAAATATCCTTAGAAGGATTTGCTCCCAAAAGGGAGGGTGGAATGGGGCAAAGTGATTTTTTATTGGGTCTATAACATAAATTTTTGCTTCTTCAAGAACAGTGGTTCTCAAATGTCTGTTTTCAGTACATTCACAAGGTCATAAACATTTTCACAATCATCATTTGCATTTTTTATTCTAATTTCCCTTGAGGGTACAGTGTTTTCCAGCAGCTACATGATGTGTGATACCACAGCAGACTGAATGCAGAAGTAGATATGTACCAGAGTACAACTATCTTCTATTAAACTAGATATTAAAGAGGTTTGCAAAAATGTTAAACAATTCCACTCTTCTCCCTAATTTTTTTTTTGCTTTGGAAAAATTATTTTGAATAAAATGTGTTATAGTATTGTGTAATGGATCAATGTTTTCATTTTAAATGAATCAATGACTTTTAATTTCTAATACAGCCAGTATTAATAGATTTAACCTACATAAATAGAAGTTCTTTGGAGTCCTCGATTTTTAAGAGTATAAAGAGTGAGACTAAAATGTTTGAGAACTACTATTCCAGAACACCACACTCTAAAAACAAATAGTATTTTTTTTAATGGCTCCTGTAATCACTTTCTAGGAAGTTAATCTATTTATAAACATTTTCATTCTGGATCAAACCTATGGCCCATCCATTGCTGGTCACCTATGAAGAATCAGGAAATAGATGGTTATATACATCTTCAAAATATGTGGTTCAACATTCAGAACAATTCTATTTCTCTTAATAGCAATGTAAGTTTATCTTTTTCTAATTAACTAACCTTATGCTGAATCCATTAACTTTCACTTTTTAGGAATTAGGACCTAAATTCTCTGTAAATTTAATGCCTACTTTACAAATTATTAATTGCTCTTAATCATCCCATATTTACCTTTTACATGGCTAAAGGGGTTCTATTTCTAGTAGTCACTGATAATCCAGTCTACATTCAACTTACTCACAGACTTCAAAATGAGAATTTTATCTTATTCTTTCCCAGCTTTTACCTCTCCAGACTGAAAGGTCTAATATAGTTTAGTCTTTCTTCTTAAAGCAGTAGTTCCTCCAGCCCTATATGAACAATTCCTTCTTCTATTAGCCCACAATGAATCAAGTGTCCAATTTGGTAATTTTACCTCCTATATTGCTCTTAACTCTGACTTTTCCTCTCCATCTCTAATCGTCCTCTCTTTGATTCAGACCCTTATCATCTCCAGCCTGGAAGTCTTGCAGGAGCCTATTAGCTGATATCTCCCTGCCAGCAGAATTACCCTCCAAAGTGATTTTCATAAAATACAAATTTGATTTGTGCTTCTGATGAATTAATTAGTCCTTGACAAACTCCCTAGCCCTGTATTCAACCACTTAAAATTATGTTCCACTAACACCGAACTATTTATAATTCTCCACACACACCATGCTATCTCACAGCTCTGAGCTTTATGTGAGCATTTCCTTCTCTCTCAAATAGCCTAGTTCCCTTTGTACACACCTGGTGAAATCCTATCATCCTTTAAAGCCCAGTTCAGATATCTCCTCCTTTGAGAAGCTGTTCCTAACCCTTTTCTCTGGAACCTCTGTACACTGCAGTACCTTTATTGCTGCTTGTATCCCTCAGTATTTTTTTTTTTTTTAAAGATTTTATTTATTTATTCATTTATCCCCCCCTTGCTGCTTGTGCTTGCTGTGTCCATTTGCTGTGCATTTTTCTGTTGTCTGCTTGTCTCCCCTTGTTGGGTTGTCCTGCTGCGTCAGATCACCATGCCATGTGGGCCAGCTTGCCTTCACCAGGAGGCCCTGGGAACCGAACCCGGGGCCTCCCATATGGTAAACGGGAGCCCTATCGATTGAGCCACATCCGCTTCCCTGTATCCCTCAGTATTATAACCACTTATTCACAAGTTCTTCTCCCCTTCTAGATTATGAGCTCTTTGAAAACTGGTTGTGGGTCATATTCTTTGCAGAATTTAACTGAAATTTTTTTGGCTTCTGCCAGTTCTATTAGGTCCTTAAGCACAGTGACCAGAATTGTAGGGAGTGTCACAGGTACAGATAAAATGGCTTAGGATGAGAAGAAAATAATAATGCCTTTTATTATTATTTCTTTGTTTGCTGTAATTCCAAATAATGACCAATATTTTTGTGGCGTTTTTTAGAGATAAAAAATCTGTACCTCCTATATCATGGATTCTTTGTAAAGATTAAACAAGCCAATATAGTGAAGGCTCTTAAAGCTTTTTATAAATGCTGTGATTATTGAGAATAAAAATTATCACTCTGTTGTCCTGAGAAATTTCCCTCCAACCACTTATACAATTGTTTCTTTTTACTCTAAATGTCATCTAACCAGTCAAATAATATAATACATATGACCCACTACCTTTTCTTTGAGGTCCCATTTTTTTCTCTCAGATGAATAAGTCTTATAAAATCCCTAAAATTTTTATTATAAAAATTGAAGTGTAGCTTGGCACTGTACATCAAATTTAGAGTCTTAAAAATTCTGAGAGCTAAAATATAAATGGTGGGCATCCTCTCATTCCTGAAAGATTTTTCTTGATCCCACCATGGTTGTCAGCAAGGTATGAAAACAAGTATTAAGTAATTTTTAAAAATCTCTCCCGTTTATTTTTTATTTTTTTGTGCCTGCTGTATGTTCTCGGTGTCCATTCGCTGTGTGTTCTTTCCGTGTCATCTCCCTTTTTGTTGCATCATCTTGCTGCGCCAACTCAGCTCTCCACGGCGCAGGCCAGCTTGCCTTCACTAGAAGGCCTCAGGAATAGAACCTGGGGCCTCCCATCTCAATACCATCTTTACATTTAAAATGTCTAACTTTTTAATCTCTTTTGAAAATTCAATCAACTGGCAAAATAATTTTGCCCAGAGAAGGCCAGGTCAGATATTGCTTGGGACTCTAATCAGTAACTCTGAGACTGAAGAAAGGAGGCAAACATGAGCCAGCAAAGAAAGCAAGCTCCTTTCTTTCTGTTGTAATCCCTACCTGGGCCCTGACCCCACCCACTTTCCTCCCCTATCTGAGAACATGCTATATCATGCTATATCTGCTATATCTCTCCCCCTACTCCTTCCCTCCTCTTTCACTTTCTCTTCTTTCTCAATTCCTTTTTCCAACTCCTCTGCATATTCAAATCCTTCTTCTCCTGGCCCCTTCCCCTCAACTTATAAAAGGGATCAAATCTCTCCCAACCTCAAAAATCAAAACAAAATAAAACTCCAAACCTCCTTTTTACCTCACATATCCCTCTAGCAGCTTTCCACCACCTCTCTTCCCCATGGCATTGGAACTTCTCTAACTGAGTGGTTTATCCTATCTCTCCTCTCTGGTTTTATTCCTCAAACCAGTCTCATCTGCCTTCTTTCCCTATTACTTTATTGAAACAGTGTGTGTGACACTACACACTCCTAGTTGGCCTCTTATTTCTCTGCTCCTTCTCTGTCTCCCTTTTTATTTTCTGTTCTTCCTTCCCAGGGATTCTCTTTTCACACTCTCCACAGTCACCCTCGGTAAGCTCATCAACTTTCGGTTTTCAACTACATCCATGATGCTGATTCCCAAATTATATCTCCTGCTGAGATCATCATCCCCAGAGCTTCAAAACTGTGGTTCCAACTGCCTACTGGACATCTTCACCTGAAATTTCTAAAAGTCATTCCAAGTCATCGTGTCCAAAATGAAATCATCTTCTTTCCTCCAAGCCTATCTCTCTATCTCAGTTTGTCACATCACTATCCAGCTACTCACCTGAGCTAGCCACTACTGATCCCTTCTTCTGCACTCTATTTAATCAATCACCTAGTCCCACTGATTTTACCTCCACCTAAACATATGTAAAAAATCCATTCACTACGTCCCTGTCCCAACACCTCTCACCTGGACACTACAAGAGCCTCTTAACTGGACTTCCTGCTTTTAGTTCTTCCCCTTCAAACCCCCAAACATCTTCCAGACATCCAGTGGTGTTTGAGATGGCAACATGGGACTCACAAGCGGCTTCCATTAATTCAAAGGCTCCTATAGGTCAATCCACTACTGCTGAAACCAAAAAAGGAAAAATCCCACCACAGATGTGATTCTAATTTTAAATGCTGTCAAAAAGTATTATGCCTTAGCAACCCTCCTAAATCTTTAAACCGCTTAGACTAATTATTAGGAAAACTGAATGCATATATTCCTGCTACAGCAAAAGAAATGTGTCCTTCTTTATACCAACTAGATATATTTTAACTCTTTTTGACTGGGTACAATTTCAACAAACAGATCTGTTGGCTGGCTTTTGCAAAAAGAATTAGTTTGCCATCAATTACTACAAAACTAAACTGTTCACATGGTGAATATACAGCAGTTTTACATAGTCCATCTTAAGTAATGTCAAAACAATGAACATTTCTGCTATCAGAGATATAGTGATGCTATAAGAGCATAACCATAACATAAAAGAGTTAATGTCCATAAATCACACATCAATATCAATCCCATTATCTTTATAACCGCACCATTTAGTTTGTAGTCAACTCATATTCATAGGCTCAGAATCAAGTAATTATTCATAAACAAATGTGCAATATGAACTATTTTCCCCATCCAGAAAAAGATTTTAATCATGTTTATTTTAGAAAAATTTTATACTAAAGTAATCTCCTCTACATTCATTCATTCATTCAACAGATATTTATTACATATCTATTGCATACTAGGTGCCTAACATCCAATGATGAACAAAACTGACAGAGACTTCCCTCAGAGTACCTTTGTCTAATAGTGGAGAAAGGCATTTAACTAAATTACTATACAAGTATATAATTTCAAACTGTGGTAAATGCTATGGAGGAAAAGTACAGAGTATTATGAGAGTATATAGCAGAGGTTTCAAACAAATTAGTGATAGACATAATCAACAGCTTAACATACATTTTATTTTATTTTATTTTATTTTTTTTTTTAAAGATTTTATTCATTTATTCATCTATCCCCCCCTTGCTGCCCGCGCTCGCTGGGTCAGCTAACCACGCCGTGCGGGCGGGCTTGCCTTCACCAGGAGGCCCCGGGAACCGAACCCGGAGCCTCCCATATGGTAAACGGGAGCCCCACTGATTGAGCCACAGCCGCTTCCCTAACATACATTTTAATGCTAGGCAACGTTTTAAGTACATTACATGTTCTAGTTTATTTAATCCTCACAATTGTTATTATCCCAATTTTCAGTTAAGGAAACTGAGGCACAAGGAAATTAAGCAACTTGCTCCAAGTTTTACAGCTAGTAAGTGGGAAGGCTGGGATCTGAATCCAGACAATCTCCAGAGACCCTATGCGAATTCTCCCAGGAGTAAAAGTTAGATATCCCCAAACCTCTATGTGGAAGACAAAAATTGCTGCTTCTACTTCCAAGCAATTCTGCTGCTCAGGTATAAGCTGATATGCATTGGCTTTCTATCTGGGTAAGAATATATATTAAACTCCTAAATTTCCAGAACAGAATGATACTTTTAAACTCCTGACTTCTAGAATTTAGATGTCATGGCTCTCATCTCAAGCACTTCTAGGAATGTGATAAAGATATCAATATATGTAAAATGAAATATATATATATATTGCCTTAGGCTGAAGTTTATTTAAGGAATCAACTATTTTTTAAAAATTCTACTATTGAAAATGACAGTTTATCTAGTGGGAGTATTTGCTATTCTTTTACTGTTATTCTCCTGGCTATAAGCCCAAAAACATTTTTTTTTAAATTAACCATTTTATTTATTTATTTATTTTTAAGATTTATTTTTGTTTATTTGTCCCCCCCTTGCTGCTTGTGCTCTCTGTGTCTATTTGCTTTGTGTTTTTCTGTGTCTGCTTATCTCTTTTGTTGCGTCATCTTGCCGCGTCAGCTCACCGCACTGAGCCGGCCACCAACACACCACACTGCGTGGGCTGCCTTGCCTTCACCAGGAGGCCCGGGGAATCGAACCCGGGGCCTCCCATATGGTAAATGGGAGCCCAACCAATTGAGCCACAGCCGCTTCCCCCAAAAACATTTTGATCATCAAAAAAACCTATGAGGGAAGCAGATATGGCTCGACTAGTTGGGTACCAGCCTACCACATGGGTGGTCCTGGGTTTGGTCCCAGTGCCTCCCAAAATAAGACTAGCAGACACTGCCCCCACCACAATGAGCAGATGCCACAAGCCAGCAGACTCAGCAGCCCACGGGGAGCGGATGTGGCTCTGTCCGTTGGGCACTCCCCTCTTGTGGGAGGTCCCGGGTATGTTTTCTAGTGCCTCCTGAGAAGGGGAGCAAACAATGAGCAGACAGACGAAAGACCCATTTGGGGTGCGGGGGGGGGGGGGAGTGTAAATAAAAAAAAATAAATTTTTAAAAATTTTGTAAAAAAAATTCCTAACAGAGCTCTTAGACATAGGGAGACCAGTAAAGAGGTTATTAAAACAGTAGGCGAGAGACCTTCTGAGGGTCGGCACTATGGAAGAGGTAACAGGAATGGAAGGGAGGGTCACATACAAGAGGGGCTATACATGGTACAACATGACTTGGCAACAAGGAGTCCGAGAGAGAGGGGGAAGGACCAATATGCTTCCGAAGTTTCTGGCCTTTATGCCTGGAAGCCTGGGTGATACTACAATGTCTGAATAGAGAACACAGGAGGAAAAATCAGATGGGCTGGCAAATTATCATTACAAATCTCCTTTGATCAGCTGGAACTGGACATGTTAAGCAATACTGAAAAACTGTAAAATTAGACAAGGGATTAACAATACAATCAAATTCAAATATCTACTCACCCTGATTTTTTAAACTAATGGCTCAGATGTTAGGCTGCTATTAAGATGCAAAGAAAGCCATTGCAGAGTTTTAGAATAGTGGCATATTATAAAAATACCAATGTGTAACATGTAAAATTAGCAGAGAAAAGAATTCCTTACTTCTGAGGTTCTGTTGGAACCAGCTAGGAAGAAGTCTTTACAGTACTTTAAATTCTAATTTAGTCTCACTTCTTGATGGCAGAAGTAAAGGCATTAGAAACTGAGGTAAAAGATGTGAAAACTAAGGTAAAACCTTAGCCTTAGCTGGTTTAAAGGAAATCAGCAATAAAAATCCAACAAAATACAGGGCATAATTTAGGTGTATACAGGGAAGTAGTACAGCAGCGTAGCCTTGCAGTTAGGAGTGTGGACACTAAAATCCATATATTTGGGTTTGAATCACAGCTTTGCACTCATTAGCTGTGTGCCCTTGAGAAATTACTCAAACTCAAGCCTCAGTAAAATGGAGATAATAAAAATACTTTATAAGGATATTGTAAGAATAACATTAAACTATACACACACACACACACAACAGGATTGTGAGCACGTATTTAGGCACTGCCTGGCCCCTAGTAAACTCTCAGCAGTGGTGGTAGTGGCAATAGTAATAGGTAATAGGTTGTCTTGCTAAGAGTATACATGGTTCACTTTCAGGACCTTGATTTAAAGAAAGTTTAATCAAAGGATATCAGTGACCATTATGCAATAAAACTAATCTTTAAAGCCTGAACAAAGACAGAGAAGCATTCTAAGATTTCAAATTCTTCTGTTCTTTTCTACTAAACTAGACTTAACATAGATTTTACATAAATTACACAAAATGCAGAGGAACAGAAATATTTTCCCAATTTTAACATTTATAATTTATAATGTATCTAATTATTTGAAGGAGAAAAAATCCACTACTTCAGTGATGAAATGATAATGGAGGATAGGTAGATTATAAGAAGACAGGTAATTAAATTCAGATCTCTAATGGTAGGTGTAATCGTTGGGGAATTTGATGTAATTATGAATTCCAAAAATATAATTGAATCATGCTTGTAAACTGATCTGTTAATCTGGGCATGATTAGGTTAGGATTAGGGCGTTGAGCCCCACCCCTTGGTGGGTGGGGAATTGAATATAAAAGGCAAGGCAAAGGACAGTTGAAGCAGTCTTTTGAGAAGAAGTTTTGAATGTTGGAAAGAAGGCCCCAGGGGAAAAGAAGCAAGCCTTTCGCCTGATCGTCTACAGCTGACCTTGTGGAGGAAACAGGAGCTAAGCCTGGAGAGAAACACAGCCCCGGGAAGAGAGGAACCCCAGAAGCCTGAACCCTGGCAAACGCCAGCAGCTGTCTTGTTCTAACACGTGGCAATGGACTGTGGTGAGAGAAGAAACTTAATGCTTTATGGCCTGGTATCTGTGGATATCTACCCCAAATAAATACCCTTTATAAAGGCCAACCCATTTTTGGTATTTTACATTAGCACCCCTTTGGCTGACTAATACAGTAGGATTATACGTGGTGATTTCTATTTTCTTATTTGTAGCTCTTTTTACTAATTTTTTCTACAAAAACACATAATTGAAAAAAAATTAATGCTATTTAAAAATAAATAAAATAAAATTTTAAACCAATACTTAGAAACTTTAAGAAAGCATGCAAGTATGAAATATCTGTATCATGATAGTCTTAAACTGTTTTAAAACTTTGTTTCCCGGCAAGTTTTGTTTTTCTATTTTGATTTTCTTTAAGTGGGGCATTAACTTTAATAAATGAGTCATTTGCAATGAATGTCATAGCTCCCTAAAACTAGTTTACAAACTATTTTCAGCATTATGAAAATGAACTGCATTTTTTAAAATGGCAAAACACCTCATGATCTTATGCAAATCTTGGCTTTCTTCCTAATGTGGACTTTGCTTCTGCCAGTTATGTATGATTTTACAAGTCTAGGGCCTCCAGTGCCAATACAAACCAAGAGCCCCAGAAGAAGTCATTAAAGCAGTGCTGTTAAGAGGCCAGAGCTCTATAAAATGGGCAAGAAAGAAGGTCTCAAAAAACATGTGTCGTCCTCAAAAACAACCTCACATGCACAATAAATGTAAGTGCCTATTTTATTTGCGATTTCCTCCTCTTAACCTGTCTACTTAATCATTTGCTACCATGATTTACAGCAAAAAAGAAAAAAAAGATCAAAGATTCCGAGATGAAAATGTTCTCCATGCTTTTATCTGATCAAAAAATGACATGTATGTTTCTACACTGGAAATGTATGACTAAAATATTAAACTAATATGCCATTCATGCTTCTCAAAGGTTGCAATGAATAAAATACTCAATACTCGATGATTTTAAAACACACTGAAAATTATGGATTTGAAATTACATGTCATTCAGTAATTTAAACTAAGTTCATAGACTATTACCTTATGAAAGAAAAACACTGCTTTTTAAAAAAAATTGCATTCAAAATACTCTTTTACTTAAGAGAAAATACCTCAGTAAGCCAGAATGTTGATGAAGGGCTTATACCCGGGTCCAAGGCTGCCCATGAGCCAGGGATCTGGAGGTCTCAGCTGGTAAAATGACTGCCCCAGTTGCTACTGCCATACCCCCTCCCTGGGGAGTCCTAAGTGGCAGCTGAGCATGGCCAGCAATCACGTTCCAGCCCCTCTGTGCTGTTATCATGGCTCTAAATCAGCAATCAGTAGTTTGGGGGAATACTCTTAAGCAGCTCTTCAAGGAAACAAGGAGGTTTCTGTCTCAATTCTGTCCACAATTCCAGTTTGTCATTTAGTATCATACATTATTAGCTTAAAATGTATTTCTATGATACCAGCTTTTCAAAGCCATGCATTTGTTCACTTCAGGCTTTACTAAATCAAAACATAGTTGTAACTTCTTTCCTGACTCATTTTGAGTCTTCAAACTTAACAAAGAGTTAGGAAACGGGAGAATGCAACTGAACAAGAAATAAAACCGAGAGATCTGATACCATCATTTAATCAAACCATCAGGCTATCAGCAAGGTACAAGTTGTAAACAGATGCTGAAGGCTCAAGTATATCCTTAAGACTAGGCAAGAAGCTACTTATACTTTTTTCTAAGTTATTTTATAGAAAAAAGTTTTCATCTGTTAATAAATAAATGTAATAGCAAGACAGATACAATCACCGTCTTGCGCACTAACCCGTTTTTACAGCTGTATTGAGTATGCACTAGGTATTCTATGAATGGTTTATTACGTCACTTCTAGCAAGTATGTTATATTGCTTGAATCTGTGACAACCAAGAAGTGCTATGAGACATATGTATTTTTCAAAAGAAATGTTTAGGTCAAAATATGTGTCCAAAAAAATATAAACAAAATGAAGGCTAGAACCTTTGTAACAAACGTGGGAATAATTGACTTTCAGAAATGTATCCTATATGCAAAGTTTCTGCAACCTAGATTATTTCCAGTATACTCCTAATGTATTCATAATAAAAGACACCTTTGAAAACATCCAAGATTCTTTGTTTCTTTGATATTTCACCAGTCCCGTGCCAAAGGCCAGACTGGGGACTCCCTATGCACAACTTATTTAGCTGGATAGAGTGGGACACAAAAGTTTCTCAGGTCACCTCCTGTCTGCTGTGCCACTCACTGATGTTCAGCAGTTCCCTTATTAATTACTGGTTTGGGGAATTCCCTATAACAGCAATCCCCTAACTTCCAATTTATTCAGGTCCTCATTCACTTTTAGGCTATACCGTAAATTCCTGAGTTCAGAGAATCTATCTTACTCATCTGTATTGCTAGGACCCAGGATAGTGCCCTGCATATAACAGGCAATGAATAAATGCTTCTTGAATGAACTCCATGAACCACACATCACCACCTCCCTCCTATTCACAACCTTGCCTCTTATCTTCCTGAAAAGGTTAATGTAATTTGGGGTATATTACTCCCTACCGTGTAACCGTGAGCAAATTACTTACTCTTTCTTAACACGTTCTATATGTAAAATAGGGTTTTTATGGACTTTAAAAGTTAATACACGTAAAGAGCTTAACATAATGCTTGTAACATTAAAACACTCAAGTTATAGCTGTATCTATTATTTTATTGGATATAAACACCATCAATTTTCTTCCTTACCACCTCAAAATCTCTCCCTCTTCACCCAGCTTCTCTTTCTTCTCTGAGGAAGAAGTAACCATTCTGATTTGCACCAAGTTTAATCCCTCTACTAACACTCTCAATGCCATCTCTGATTACATGCTCTGGGCCCTTATTCCATTTATTGTTTCCATTCTCTTGCATCATTCCCTCATGCTAGTTTCTTCTCTGCCTGTAAACATGCTGATATCTTCCCAGTCTTACTCTAAAAGTATTATCTAAATCTATGTTCCAAGCTAACATCCAGTTAATCTCAGTCTTTTTGAATGGCTTCACCCACCCAATTCTTTACTTCTGTAGAGGTGGGAAGGGATGGAGAGAAGAGAGGGATTTACATGCCAAACTCAGGTGCATCCTGAGAAAGAATTTTCCTTAAAGAAGAAGCAGTGCTCATGAGTTTGATTCAAAGATAATGGACCGGTTTAGGTGTGAAGTTATCAGGATTTGTGGCTGCCTGATTCTCAAAGTAGTCAAGATTTCAGGACTCAAGGTTCCTATTTAAAGGAGGAGGGAAGGAGGGGGAAGGGGAGGAGGAAAAAGGGAAGGAGGGGGAAGGGGAGGAGGAAAAAGCGAAGGAGGAGGGGAGAGAGATGCATTTGGCTGTTGGCAAAAACTTTTGAAAGTTGTAAGACCACTTCCAGTGGGACAGAGAACATATACCCACCATTTGGGGTTACTGTAGTACAAGCTGGAATGGGGCACAGAAAATATAGTTTATCTACTGGGGGTCCTACACCTGGAGAAAGAAACCATAACCTTCACCTGAAGATGATGCTCAATTAACAAAGCAAAGTCCTCTGCTGATTCCCTGAGTCCAGACTACAGAAACGGACTAAAAAATCAGCCTCTCCCACAGATCCCTCTTTCTTTTTTACCATTTAAGATCTTGTTTCCATAGTATTTACTCAAACTGTAATGACTGGTGTGCCCCTATTGGTATAGATGTCTGGTATATCTGTGTTTATTTGATATCTGGTCATAGGTTTTTGTCTTAGAGAAAAATATTATAATCATTCTCTTTGTCTTGTCCTGGGGCTAACCATAGCTCCTTCACTCCCTCAATTTCTTCTTACTTTCTCCTCCATACCTCTCTCACACTCCCTTCCCACACTTCCTTATGCCTTTGTCCCTAGCAGACATTTTAAGAAAATAATGGTGGCCTGAAGTGGAGAAGTGACTATGGGGATGGAAATAAAATTGGGAGACATCTCGGAGGTGGAATCCAAAGAACAAGAACTTAGCTGGCAAGTATACCAAGAGTGCAGGGTAACAAACATTCTCATACGTTGCTATTGGCAGTACAATATCAAAAAAGGTCCATGTATAACAAAAATGCCTGAGAAAACTATTATACCTTCACTTAATGGAACTCAGCTCTTAAAATAACTAAGAAATAACATGGAAAAAAAGCTTGTGATATGTTAAGTGAAAAAAATGGGATATAAAATTCTGTTAGCAACTTCCTTATGGTAGCTCAACTAGTGAGTCCCACTCTTATGACTCCTTTTGTTCATATAAAAAAAAAAAACCTTTTTATTTTGAAATAATTTCAAACTTATAGGAGAGTTGCAAAAATAATACAAACCCCAAACAAAGAACTCCAACATAACCTTCCCCTAGTTTCCCACATCCACCAATTTTAACAGATTGCCACCTTTGCCCTATCATTATCTTTTTATCTATTTTCTGAACATTTGAGAGCAAGTTATACACATTATACTCCTTGAGCATATAATACTTCCATGTACATTTCCTACAAAATGTTATGCAATCACCTTAAGTGCAGTTATGAAGTTCAAGAAATTTAACACTGATATAAAGCTTTTATTCTATATTCCATTTTTTTCTTTTATCTCTATAATGTCCTTTCTTTTTTTAAAAAAAAGATTTATTTATTTATTACGCCCCCTCATTGACCTGTGCTCACTGTCTGCTCTCTGTGTGCTCTTCTCTTTGGACGGCACCGGAAACGGGCTACACCAGGAACCCATCCCAGAACCCGCTGGAGTGGGTGAGAGGCGCCCAATCTCCTGCGCCATCTCAACTTCCCGGTCTGCTGCATCTCCCATCGTCTCTCCTCTGTGCCCTCTTTTGTTGCGTTATCTTGCTGCGCCAGCTCTCCGCGCAACCAGCACACTGCATGGGCCAGCTTGCCCTTCACCAGGTGGCCCCGGGAATTGAACCCTGTACCTCCTACATTGTAGACAGGAGCCCAATTGCTTGAGCCACATCCATTTCCCTATAATGTCCTTTTGAGCCTTTTCTCCTCCATTCTTAGATCCCATCCAGTATCATGCATTTCATTATCTCTTCTCTTTTATTCCTTATAAAAATGTGGAAACATACACACACACACACACACACACACAACATAAATCATCCCATCCCAAGCCCTCCCAAACCTACTTATTCACTGGGATTAATCACATTCACAATGTTGCAGTACCCTCACCATGATCCATTACTATCATTTTCCCTTCACCCCAAAGAGAAACCCTACACTCATTTTACATTAACTCCCTGTTGCCCCTCCCTCCACCCTGTACTTTCTGTTTCTATGAGTTTGCATCTTTTCTGATATTTTCTTTGTAGTTACCATGGAGCTTAAATGTAACATCCTGGGAAGCAGCTGTGGCTCAATCGATAGGGCTCCCATTTACCATATGGGAGGCCCCGGGTTCGATTTCCGGGGCCTCCTGGTGAAAGCAAGCCAGCCCGCGCAGCTTGGTGAGCTGACGCAGCAGGACAACCCAACAAAGGGAGACAAGCAGACACAGAAAAACGCACAGCAAATGGACACAGTGAGCACAAGCAGCAAGGGGGGATAAATAAATAAAATCTTAAAAAAAAAAAAAAAAAAAAAAAAAGGTAACATCCTAAACCCATAACAATCTTGTTTGCTTTAATACCAATTAACTTCAATAGCATATATAAACTATGTTCCTATATCTCTGTATCCCCCCAACCTCTATGTATTTCTTGTCAAAAATTACATATTTAAACATTATGAGTTCAAAACCATTGATTTATCGTTATATTTCATGCATTTGCTTTTTAGATCCTATAGGAAGTAAAAAGTGGAATTGTATGTTTTGTAATCTTTTGTTGAAACCTGAACATTTTGTTATTTTAGTGTGTTATCACTGGAATTTAGACTCTGAAATATCTGTCCCTTAGGCTTGTATCCAGCCTGTGTATGGTACGGCTTTCCTTGAATGCCAGGAACAAACCAAAAAAAGGGTGGGATAAGAAAGGAAAGGGATGGAAGTCTTGCATTAGGCTGCAGGCATTTAATACAATTCCAGAAAAGAATACTCTTTTGAAACCAACATGTTTTTACTGGCCAAAAGGATTGATGAAAATAATTTTCAGGTTGAAGAGACCTAGTTTTATCTGACTTAGTTTGGGAGAAACACTTTTCCTATCTTTACAGATTGACCTGTGAGAGTGCTCTCTTTCAAGATTTAGCTATAGGAGTTTGGAGAATAGCTCCAGAGCTAGGGGTAGAGGCCTCCCTGATCCTTTCTGTGTATGCCTCTTGTCCTTGGCTTGTGCCTGTAGCCCTAGGAATCCCCCCATTTGCACAGATAGGAATGTTCCCTCTTCTCTAGGAAACAGTTTCCTCATGATTCTGGGCACAACACTGTATGTCCTACAGCCAGGAATCCCTGCCCAGACAGCACAACTTGACTGTTCTCCCACAGTGTTCTGAAGAAGAGCTTGGTGAGCCGCCTTCTACAGACAGAGCAAGTTCTGGACAGTGAGTACCTCAGGCCACCACCAGACAGAATGGGCCAGGCATACATGCTCTCAGTATGTACATGAGGATTACTCTGCTCCCTCCAGAACTGGTACTAGTGATGTGCACTGGGAGTGCAAGCTGGTGAGGCACTGACCTAGTGCAGGTAGGGGATGGACCAGGAGATCTTACTGCTTTTAAGTGACCTTTTTCTTGATTTGATGTTTACCCTGTTACTGTTTCCTGGAGATTTCAGAAAGATATTTCTGCCAGCTCTTGCTGGTTGTTCAAAGCTTCTGTGAAAGGACAGAGACTTGAAGCCTCTTACTCAACCATCTTGATAGGAATGGGATCTTCTCTAATTCTTAATAAAGCATGAACAGCTCAAACGAAACTCTTTTGGCACCTCTCTCAAAGCAAGCACTTGACAACATTGCCAGCTAAACAGACTGGTGTTGGTCAATGTAAATATGGGAAAAATGAAGTAATAAGATGTGATATATTATTTATATAGATGTAAGGAAGGCTGGACACAAAATATATGGAAAAAAGAAGTGTAGAAGACTAAAGACAGGAAAATCACCCAGGCCAGCCCTGTCTTTATATGTAGAATAAAAGGCTACATGTCATTACAAAATTGTTATGGAAAGGAAAAGGGAACTGGAATACAACAATTTTGAAAAACAAAATTGGAGGACTCACATTGCCTGATTTCAAGGCTTATGATAAAGCTACAGTAATCAAGGAGGTATGGTACTGGTAAAAAGACAAGACACCCAGATCAATGGAACAGAAAAGAAAGTCCATAAATAGAGCCTGCAATGGTTAATTTCACGTGTCAACTTGGCTAGGTTATGGTGTCCAGCTGTTTGGGCAAGCAAGAACTGGCCTGATTGTTACTATGATGGTATTTTGTAGATGAATTTACGTAAGTTGATTTCATCTATGGTTGATGACATCTACAATCAACAAAGGAGACTGCCTTCAGCAATGAGAAGAGTCTCCTCACCTAATCAATTCAACCAAGTGGTTGTCTTAAAGTGAGAATTGAGGATTTGAAAAGTCAGAAAGAAGAATGTCTACCTTTTCTTCAGCTAGCTAGCTTCTCCTGAGATTACAACTTTACCTTCATCAGAGTTTCCAGACTGTGGCCTGCCCTACAGATTTCAGAATTGCCAATTCTCACAGTCTCCTGGGCCAATTCCTGTAATAAATCTCATATATATATCTATCAGTTTTGGTTCTTTGGAGAACCCTAATACAGACACATACAAATATATCAAGTGATTTTTGACAAAGGTGCAGAAGTAAATTCAACAGAGAAAGGACAGTCTTTTCAAGAAATGGTATGTGAACAAGTGAACATCCATATACAAAAATTAATCTTGACCTAAACTTCAAAAAATCAACTCAAAATGGATCATAGATCTAAATGTGAAATGTGAAACTTTGAAATACAGAGAAAATCTTTGTAACTTTGAGTTATGCAAAGAGTTCTTAGATATAACACCAAAAGCACAATTCATAAAAGAAAAAAATGATAAACTGGGGCTTCAATGAAATTAAAAACTTCTGCTCTTCAAATACACTGTTAATAGAATGAACGACAAGCCACAGACTGTGAGAGAAAATTTGCAAATCACGTATCTGATAAAGGATTTATATTCAGAATCGATAAGGAACTCTCAAAACTCAATAATAAGAAAACAATCCAATTTAAAAATGGGCAAAGGATTTGAATGGCTCATTTACCAAAGAAGATCTATGGATGGCAAATAAGTATATTAATAGATATTCAACAAAATTAGTCATTAGGGAAACAAAAATTAAAACAACAATGAGATATCACTACAGATCTATTAGAATGGCTCAAGTCCTTCAATAGGTGAGTAGCTAAACTGGTAAATCCATCAAATGGAATAATACTCAGCAATGAAAAGGGATGTACTATTTATTTGCCCAACAGCATAGACAAATTTCAAATGCATTATGCTAAGTGAAACAAGCCAGACCCAAAAGGCTACCTACTGTTTGGTTCCATTTTTTATACAACCTTCTGGAAATGCAAAAATATATAGTAATTACTAAGCATTAGAGTAGGGGAAAGGTGTGACTAAGATGGACAGCATGAAGGAGTGTTTTGGAGTGATGGAATATTCTGTATCCTAATTGTGGTGAGTTATAAGACTTAATGTATATGGCAAAACTCATAGAACTACACATCAAAAATGAATTTTGCTGTATTAAAAATAAATTTCAAAATAAGTTATGTTCCTTGCTTATTCACTGTTGGTGGGAATGTAGAATGGTACAGTCAATGTAGATAGAGGACTGTCAGGCAGTTCCTAAAGAAGTTTAATACAGACTTGCCATGGGGCAATATCATTGCTAGGTATATACTCAGAGGAACTGAGAGCAGTCACACGAATAGATATCTGCATACTGAGGTTCATTGTGGTGTTATTCATGATGGCCAAAAGCTGGAAACAACCCAGGTGTCCATCAACTGGTGAATGGATAAACAAATTGTGGAGTATACACACAATGGAACATTATGCAGCTGTAAGAAGAAATGTAATCATGAAGCATATGACAACATGGATGAACCTAGAGGACATTATGTTGAGTGAAGCAAGCCATACACAATAGTGTATGATTGCACTATTATAAACTAAATATATTATGTGAAATATAAATATATTATATGAAATATGAATATGGGTAAAACTGCATATATAAGACTGTTTTTCTTTGAAGCTGAGCAAACGTAGGTTAATACTACCAAATGCTAATGTCAGACAAAAAATAAACATTATACTAAGTGAAAGAGACTACACACAAAGTACTACATATTGTATGATTCCATTTATATAAAAGGTAAATATAAATCAATTTATAAAGATGAATTAGATTAGTGGTTATGTAGGGTTGGGGAAGAAATGCTAAGGGGTGTTGAGTCTTTTTGTAGTAATGAAATTGTTCTAAAATTTTCGAGATGATGAATGTACAATATTGTGATTATATTAAAAGTCATACACTTTGGATAGATCATATGGTATGTGAATATATCTCAAAAAAAATGCTTAATAAACAGATAAATAATTGTGCAAGAATAGCCAGAAATAGCAGAAATGTACAGCAGGGGAAAGAGATTGAGAGGTGAGGCATTTTCTTGTTTGTCTGTTTTTTGTTTATTATTATTATTGAAATAATGAAAATGCTCTAATAATGATTGAAGTGATGAACGCATTAAAAAATCACATAGAAAAACTATGTGATTATACCAAATACCACTGATTGTATACTTTGGATAAATTATTAATATGTATCAATAAAATTAATTTGTTTAAAAAAATAGGCTATGTTCCTTCGAAAATGGAAAGGCTTTTGTTTTATTTTCTAAATAGTCTTAAAGAATTATAAAATAAGCAAGGTGACAGCCCATATATATTTTAAAAGATGACTCCTGGAGAATATCTATGTACCTTTTTAATGAAGCCCTCACTGATTTTTCCCAAGTAGACCTAGAGACTACGTTTATGCTCTCAGGAAACTTTACAGTAATGATCTTAGAGTTTCTTATTTGGTTTACTGCTGTTTTATCAGCTCTACTTTCTATTCTCAGCCACAGGACAGATTCTGTATCATTTCATCTATGTATCCCTGGCACAGCACCGCACATATAAAAGGCACTCAATAGACATGTGGTAAACATGTGAATAAAATGCCCTAGGATACATAAATGTTCAGTTTGGTCCCTACCGCCTTCACCTGGACTATAAAGTATAATATATGCATAATAATAATATGAAGGACTCCAAGATACTGAAACTAAGTTTAAATTCTCTTTACAATACTGTATAGGAAAAGCATAAACAAAAATATTTATCCTAATAACTAGAAATAGATCTATGTGCCTGAAGAACAGGAGAAGTCAGAAACCTAGAGCCCTTCTATTCCTATACTGATAGAAAGAGGGAGAGCAGTCACACCTCTGTTGAGAGGCTGGAAGAGTTGGGAGTCAGTAGACATTATATCAACAGGTATGCATGCATAGATAAACACACACAAACACACACTTGAAAAACAGCCATTGCACACTGCAGGACTGCAATTCTGGCACACATCTTTTACAGGCTGCCAACCTGGCATACCTTGCTAACACAAGTTAGCAAGTTCTCAGAGTTCTCAGGCTCTCTGGCATTCTAAGTCCATCTTGAGGAGTCTCATACTATTCAATCTGACACTGATTCCATCATTCCAGGTTGGAAATTATTCAGAATTTGGTCCTGGAACCCACTGGTTTGTTCCAAAGAATTTCAAGTGAGAAATGGATTTTCTAGAGTGGCTATAGACTTCTGGAATTCATATCTGACAGCAACATTTGAGAACTACTTCAGGATGAAACTGCACTCCTGAGTGCTAAGGTAAAGGTACACTGTTTTGCACACTCACTTGTATCACACTGGTATTTCCATCCAAAGCAGAGGAGGAAAAAATTATATTCAGTAAAGGCTTGCAAGGTTGAGGTCACAGACACTTTTGCTCCTAACATTCTCATCTGCAGCTTGAGGAATAGTTCTCTTTAGATACACCTTGGCTCAGGTCCTGCTGGATTGATGGTGTCCACCCTGAAGAAATCCGCAGCGACTAGAGAGTAACATGCAACTAGAATGGCTTCTCAGGACCAGATTACAACAAACACCAGAAGTAGATGTGGAAATGTAATGCTAAAAGAAGAGTCTGTCATGGTAGGAATTTAAGGAAGAAATTAAGAACAAGAAAGATTCTACATGTAGTGCAGGCTATCATTAGAAAAATCCAGGGAAACAAAAACAGATTTCCTTAATAGTCAAACTTCCATAAAATTACCACCAATATTCCTTGCCTTCCTCTTTAGAGCTAACAGATCTAAAAAAAAAAACCACTCTTCACTTGGCTTTACATCTTTCACAACTATTTCTCAATCATGAGTTAAATTTTTTTTTTTTTTTTAATACTCAGTATCCATATGGTACTCTCATAATCTAGACAGAATTCTGTTAGTTTGGGAGTAAAATCTGATCTCACTTTGAAAGATGTCCCCAACTGGGATTTTCGTCTTCTCAAATTATCTGTTTTCCCAGCAACAGTGTGTGGTCACAGAAGTGTACGAAACATGCTAATGCATTTATCAAGTGATTATTCTTGGCCCCTCTGCTGGCAAAAACAAGCAGGATATGGTACAGAAAAACATGCATAGTAGGCCACATTAAACAGCTTCAAAGTTGTTCAACTTGTGTGGCTCCTATGAATTCAGGGGGAAAAGAAAAAGCACCCTTGCTTTGTCTTTACCAAGAGCACTTCCCGTTCAGCCGGTTGCCAAGTGATTGCCTTATATTGCCTAATCCAAGAGATGCCTTTCTTATGTGCCTTGTTGTCATTCCATAAAGAATTAGTTCTGCTTAATAGCTCAACTGTGGGGAAGCGGCTGTGGCTCAATCAGTAGGGCTCCCGTTTACCATATGGGAGGCCCCGGGTTCGGGTCCCGGGGCCTCCTGGTGAAGGCAAGCCCGCCCGCACGGCGTGGTTAGCTGACCCAGCAAGCACAAGCAGCAAGGGGGGGATAAATGAATAAATAAATAAAATCTTAAAAAAAAAAAAAAAAAAAAAATAGCTCAACTGTGCAGGAGAACATTCCAACAGTAAGAGAAACAGAAGGATTAAGAAAGCATTAAGAGTGGGATTTTGTAACAAAATTCACATCACTTAGCAACTTCATCCATATAGAAATTCATAATGCGAAAAATCATAAAACCCAACAAAATCACAGGAGAAATCTTTCTACTAGGATTGGCTTTACTTTTCCAAAATGATTTATCTCAAAGACATTTAAAACAATGCAAGAGCTACAGTATATTAAAGTATTTGTTGATAAACTTTACAGTATTCTTCACTGTTATATATATATAATTTTGTGGTTTCAGTTAAATGTGCAAAAGGCCTAGTTTTCCTTTCTCTTCCACATAATAACTGGGCATTCAGTGCATATTTAGTAAATCCCTTATATATAATAAAATTCTTTAAAGTTATTCCATCATAATTTATTACATAAATTAAATGGTCTATATATGACATTCAATTCATAACCTTGGAATCAATCACTATGAAATGTCTGGGTATCTCTTTCATCTTTAATTGCTGTTAAGTGAAAGACCAAATCTATTTAATTTATAACAAAAAAAATATAAATATATCAGGTAACCTTGTTAAAATGCATACATAAAATGGACATTAAGTTCTAAGCTACCTGACCACAACATAACGCAGCCTTTAGATATCATCATAGCTCACTTCTTTATTAGGATTAACCACACAGCCCTAAAGGGGAGAGAGGGAATTAACCTACTCATGTTTTATATACATTAACTCAATTAATACTCATAAAAACTTTAACAAGTAAGTAATATTACCTTCACTTATAGGTAGGAAAATGTGTTCTGAGAGGTTAAATCACTTGGTCAGGGTCATAGAGTTAGAAAATAGTGGAGCCAGGAGCAAAAATGATGCTTTTATTTTAAAAATGATAGCCAAGCTGCAGTCCTAGAGATGGAATGTTCACATAAGGAGTCCACCACAGAACTTTACAGGAGTAACTCCAATTCACCCTTAGAAGTCTACTTTCCCAGTAGGAAACATATATTTATGCACAAAGGACAGGCAGTTTCATTTTCTCCAGTATTCTCTCCTTTGAAACTTCTTAGGAGCAACAGCAAAATATTAATTCCCTAACATTCCACTTTACAGAACTGCTACCAAAGTAATTAGTGAAGACTTTAGGATCTTCTATCAACAATTCTTTTTTCTCTCTCTACCTATTATTTTATTGACATCAAATTAATTTTACAATTATTTATTCAACATTCATATCCACTTACCATACCTTAAAAAAACTCAGAATCAAAGAATATTAGCACTGTTAAGTCCTTTCATATTGGTATAAGTCACAGGATACTACCAACAGCCACCAACTATAAAATCAAGACTGAGAGTGAGGGAAGGCTTTACAGAGGAGGTAGCACGTGTGGTTGAGTCCCAAAGGACGGGCAGCAAGGAATTATCAAGAGTGATTCAAAAAAGACATAAAAAACAAAACAAACAAACAAAAAAGAGTGATTCAGGCAAAGGATAGAGCATGGGCAAAGGCACAGAGCAATGAGAGAGTATGACACATTCCAAGAACTGAAATTCTGTGTGGTGGGAATTTAGGGTGTGGAAGAGAGTCCGAGGGTGAGCTGGGGTGGAGACGGGGAGAGAGGGTGGTAAGGCATGCAGCTGCCAGATGGGCAGGGTCCAGAAGATGAAGTGCCCTGCCTATTTATCCTCTAAAGCAATATCAGGCCCCAACCCAGACCAACTGAATGCCAATCACTATTTTTTAAAGATGCCCAGGTGACTTGTATGCACTTCACAATCTGAAAATCACTGCTCTAAGCATTAGAGTTGTATTCTGATGCAACGGAGAGCCACTGAAATATTTTAAGGAGATGATTTAATCGTATTTGAGAGCAGTCTGGAAGATTAATTATCAGTAGGTACAAATGGCACTCTCTCTCTTGCTCGCTACACACACACACACATATTGTCTAAGGTTCATTTGCTATTGGATTCTTCTGTTTGAGAATGGCTGTCGTTCCAAAAAAGTGCTTCCCTGCCAATATAGAGGCTCCTATTGATATAAGGAAAATTTTAGGTTATCTCAAACACCAGTGAGATACACCTTCTGTAGGAGAGAAGCATGTCTAAAACATATCCAACTAGTAATGTAAATCAAATTTATGTGGTTCTGTTCCCTAAACAGTTTCATTAACCCCAAGCTTTTGTGTAAATGGCTCACTTTTTTGGCTTCTATGTCTGTTAAAGGCCTTTGGATTCTTTGGGTTAGGGAGAAATAGGCTATATTTGCTGCTCACAAACCATTTTTTAAATGGGGAAAGCCCACATCCTTTTAGAAATTTTTTCTAAATTTTACACAACCTTTAGCTTAGAAAAATAAACACACAGAATTCTGGACCACAGCCAAAGAGAAATCCCCCATAATGCGTTCAATAAGCCAAACCAAAACAATGCATATTTTATAGAAGAGGGGTAAAAGAAACTTACAGCTCATATTTCATCTGTTGTCCAGTGTCACATTCATCCAAGCAGATGAAGGTTAACTAATAGAATCTGCTGTTATTGGCAGCAGAGAGAGCCAAACAACCCAACTTTGGCTCTTATTTTCTTTAGTGGCTTATAAATTAATGTCACAGAAAAGATTTTGTACTTAAAGAAATATGATCCATCTGAAAAAGACAATAAGACTGATTTTCCTAACAACAACAACAAAAATGTATTTATTCTGTGCTTGGACACATAATGTGACTTTTACAGTGACCCAGAAACTAATGATACCACTATGTTTAGTCTTGACAGCCATCTGATATCCAAAACTGATATCCCCCCAAATCATGGCTTTGATATGAACCAATTTTAAAGCTGGATTTCCCATCTTTGTGTAGAGTGCTATTCACTGCCTTAAGCAAAGGTCCTCACATGGATTAATAGAGATCCCGAACCCTTTTGAAGGAAATAATCATCAGTGGGACCTGGTAATTTGAAAGCTTTTTGGAAATACACCAATTCTTAGAGATCACTAAGGTAGTATCTTCCAACCCTTTCTAATCCATGATGGGCATCCCTTTAGAGGGCTTGGAAGTCTCATTTCCTGCAGCCACACATTTTCTGATGGACAGAGTCCATGGAAAGGAGGAGTAAGCTGGCAAAAAAAATTGAGGCAAGAGAATTAGTGAGAAAGGGGGTAAAGAAAAAACAATGGAAAAATTAAAGGGGAAAATGTATGAGAAGAAACAAGACACGTGAAAAGACAAGGAGAAACACCAGATCAGGAATGAATAATGTAAATAAAGGGAAAAAAACTGACTAACAGAGCAACAAATTACTGCTCTACTGGACTTTGTAACTAATTATGGCAACTAGCTTCTAGTACATTTTAATTTGGTGACAGAGTATTGGAGCTGACTATACTAGTGAATACGCTTAGCCAGGCTTATTTCAAAGTGATCCCTGCTAGAGCTGTGAAAATTAAAAAACAAAATCCTTGGTTATCTGGTAAAAATAAGTATACATAAATTACAGATTTTTAAAGCCCTTAAGGACCTTACAGATAGTTTTAATTTCTTTACAGCTGCTATTATGGATGAAAGGAAAACAGTATTTGAGGTCAGTGACAAGGAAAAAGTGTCTGTATATTAAGTAAAAAAAACAAACAAACAAGTTTTAGACCAATATAGAGAGTGTAATTTCTTTAATAGATTATAACCACTTTGGGAAATTTGGCAGTTTCTTAAAAAGTTAAAACATATATACACAATACAACCCAGCCATTTCACAATTACATATTGCACAACAGAAATTAGATTATAGTTCTCATACATTTGCTCATGAACGTTAACAGTGGCTTTATTTATAACAGCCCCAAACTGGAAACAACCCAGTATCCATTCACAAATGAATGGATAAACAAACTTTCATAGATCCATATGATGGAATACTATTCAGCAATAAAAAAGAATGAACTATTGATACACAAAACATGAATGACTCTCAAAATATTTATGCTGAATGAAAGAATCCAGACAAAAAGAAGAGTACATATTATATGATTCTATTTACATAACACAGTAGAAAATGCAAACTAATCAACAGTGACAGAAAGCAGATAGGTGGGTGCCTGAGGCTGGAGAGGAGGAAAGGATTACAAAACACCACAGGGAAACTTGGGGATTAGGAGTATGTTCATTATCTTCACTGTGGTGATGGTTTCATCCATTATTTATATTTATGTATATGTATGTCAAAATCATCAAATTATATACTTTAAAAATGTGAAGTTTATTGTACATGAATTATACCTCAATAAAGTTTTTTAAAACTTAAAAAAAACCTGCATGTGTGGGTATACATATATTTGTAAATGCACAGAAAAAGCCCTGAAAAATAAACATAATTAACAATGACCTACTTCTAGGAGAACTAAGCAATTAATTTTTTCTCTATTATTTCAATTTTATGGTAGGCATGTAATTACTTCTGTAATTTAACAATTAAAAAAAAAAAATCAGTCATTATCCTCTAAAGCCTTTAAAAGTTCAGAAAGCCCTTTTCAAACTCACAAATATATCTACTAGTTTCTTCATTCTCACATGTCAAAGTAAATTAAACATTATTTATTACTTGATGTGACATTAATCTACTTAATTACACTGATTATAGCAATGTTAGTTTATACTTTCAATTACACACGTGTAGTTTATTAGCCACTACATGGGTCTATTTGCAAACACTGTTATTTGTAGCATTTTCCCCTATGGAAAAGTGGTCTCTAATTCCAAACCACTAAATTACTCACACTGAATTGGGGCTTTCTCTTATACCCAAATGGCCTGAAGGACGTGCATCTGGAATTCTGTCTTAGGCTTCATTTTTTGGAATTTTAAGCTGCGGTTACAGTATAAAATCCCAGATTATTTGATTTTTTCTTCATTTAGGCTATTTACAATAGAAATATTTAACAAGATTTTTAATTTGTCCTTAAATCACTCTTCTATTAAGGTCTTCTCTATAAGCCAAATGTTAAACCACCTTTAACGCATTTATTTAATTACTGATCAATTTAAATAAATAGATTATCTAATCTAATCAAAATTATCAATAAAAAATTTACTAAACCAAAATTTTATCTAAGACACAGTGGGAGATAGAAGGAAAAGTGAAACCTTTTATCTGCCCTTACAGCACTTGCTTCTTTCCCACAAAATGGCCTATAGCAGATATGTTATAAAACAACAATAACAACTCATGCTTGGGGTCTCAGGCACAAACAGTGAATTTTAGCTCCATCAACTATGTATTATGTGTGGCTTTGAAAGTTACTTCAAGTCTCTAGGTCTTAATTTACTAAGCTATAAAAGGGGAATAACTGGGCCTTATCTCATAGAGATCTTGTAAGGATTAAATGAAATATTCCACATAAAGGATTTAATTCTGTGCATTCCTTCACATTCCTCTGCAGTCTTGCTTCATCCATTACAGTCTCTGTCTTTCACTTCATCCTCATCACTAGGTGCCATTAGCTAACAAATATACTCATGTCTTTTCCAACCTACATGGCCTGTCCTTGAGCCTTTGCCTCAAGCCACTGTCTGCTCTTGCCCTTTTCCCACTTCCCTCCTCCATCACTACATCTCCTACTCACTTCTCAACTCTACCATGAGTGTCAGGGCTGGATCCAATGGCCTCTCTTCAATCTTTGGCCAATGTGGACTCTCTGCAGCATCTTACAACAGTGGAATTTCCTCTCCTTAAGACCTTCTCCTCTTCTGACTCCAAGCCACTATTTTCTTTCACTATTTTCTCAACCAACTTTGATGACTTCTCTTCTTCCAACTACTCTAAATGTAGGACTGATTGTGTCTTCAGCCCTTTTATGTTTTTGCACTATACTGTTTCCTTAGGCAATCCCATGAAATCCTGACACCTAATATGTTAATGATCACTAAATCTTTATTTCCAGACTTCAACTTTTCTCTTGGAATACAAGGCCAAATCTCCAATGGCTCAATGTCTCCACGTGGAATTTATACTTATAGTTTTAAACCAACACGTTTAGGGGTCGTTTGTTATACAGTGGCAACTAATACACCTTCTTTTCTGCTCTTGTGGCTACTGCCCCAACTCAGGCATCTATCTGTGACTTGGCTATTGGAAAGGCCTCATAACTGGTCTTGTTTTGTCTCTCACCCTATAATTCACTGTATACACACAATATCACCGAAATTATCTTTCTAATATATATTGAATAAATGTGATCTTCAGTAACTAAAATAAGGTGTCAATATCTCAACATTTTTCTACTGTCCTTATATACCTTTCTAACTTCAATTCCCACTATTCTCCTTTTTTTACCTTACCTCACATCCACAGAAATATTTGAAGAACAAAAGTCTCAAACTGCTATATACTTTTTTTTTTTTTAAGATTTATTTATTTACTTTATCCATTTTAACCACCCCCCTTCCCCATTTGCTGTTTTGTGTCCATTCGCTGGACAATTCTCTGTGTCTGTTTCCTGCCATCTCTTCTCCTCCTCCTCCTCCAGTCTTCACCAGGATTCGATCCTGGAGACCTCCGATGTAGGAGAGAGGTGTTTTGCCACCTGCACCACCTCAGTTCCTGGCTTTCAGAGCATCTCGTCTTGTCTCTCCCCTGCGTCTCTCTCCTGTTATGTCATCATCTTGCTGCATGGCTCCCGGGGCCTGGCGGCTCACCGGCACACAGAGCCTGACAGCCCATGCGCCTCCTCTCTATATATATATTTTTTATTTTACCGGGAGGTCCCACGGATCGAACCCAGGTCCCTCCATATGGCAGACGGACGCCCAACCATTTGAGCCACATCCGCCCCCCCCCAATATATACTTTTAAAATACCACATTGTTTTCTCTATCTGGAATGTCCTCTTTCCTTTTTGCTACCTTGAGAATAACAAGACCCAGTCTCTTTCAAAAAATTTCTCCAATGCTTCCCTCAAGGAAAATGGGATCACATCCAAATAATTTTCATTTTAACATATGCTAAGTGTGCATTAAGCTAGATTTTTAAGTTTTTGAAGGCTAGGACTATGTCTTAGTCACCTTAGTGTTAGTCAAATATCTCAGGGAGTACTTGGTATCTACTGATTTCAAAAGACATTTGCTCAATAAATGAGGATATAAATGACAAGGAAAAAGTAAGTTGTTAAACAAGGGGCAATAGATGGTAACTCCCATAGGAATGTTATACAGAGGTAGGTTCAGAGAAGGGAAAGATCACAGTGATCTGAAATGGTTAAGAAAAGGGTAAATGATTCTGGGTACAGGACCTGAATTGGGTCAAATTAGCAATGAAGGCATTCTCAGGCCTTAAAGTAACCTCTCCAGTCACACAACTGCATCCTAGCCTTTTAAATAAAATGAATAAGCTCACATAGAACCTTTTTCTTCACTGATAAGTCTCTGACATAATGTGAATTCTGGAGGGTTAATGAATCAATCACTAGCAACCCACACTATGGTCAAGATGGTGAAATGAAATGCTTGGTCAGAGTTCACTGACCATTGGTCAAAGACAGACAAAGACCCCTGTCTCAAATAATAGCTTAGCTGTAGAGAGAAGGCTTGTTTTCTATACCAGTAAAGGTTCTGCAGAATGCAGCTTTGCCTGTCTTCCAACCAAATCCACAAATCTCAGGTGGATTTGCTTTCTACAGGCACTATAATATCTAATTGAAAAGCAGCTGATTCAATCCCTAATTGTTCATCCAATTTGATCATTAAGACAACCAAAATAATGGTGCATGATCTGGTCATTAGAATTGTGTTACCTTTCAAACTGAAATAACCATGTGGCAATCTGATTGATAACTCATAAAGGCCATGCTGAATCAATTTAAAACAATTTGGTGCCAAGCACAGACATGGCTTTAATTTTGCAACATATACCAAGGAAGATATTTCAGATTGTTGATATTCTTCTCTTTTATCCTAAACTTTATGCAAATTCGAGTCATCTTCAAGACTATTTTGGAGGCAAGCAAAATAGAAGAGCTAAGATAAAATTTTTAAATTAACTGATAACTCAAGCAAACAAAAAC
The DNA here is from genome assembly GCA_026826555.1 of Tolypeutes matacus. Classification (NCBI taxonomy): domain Eukaryota; kingdom Metazoa; phylum Chordata; class Mammalia; order Cingulata; family Chlamyphoridae; genus Tolypeutes; species Tolypeutes matacus. Next base: position 2,693,681 of record JAKSZT010054395.1, on the reverse strand, counting down.
AATTACATAAATATAAGATAATTTATTTTCAGAAGACCACTAATAGAACATTTTATCTCTACAAAATAGGGAAATACATTTTAAAGCACTAACTTAAAAAAACTGTTTATTCAAACTAGTTCAAACACACCGAAGATTAATATAAAAAACACTTATGTACATTCTACCTAGTTTTATCAAATATTAATACTTTGCAATGTTAAGCTTTGAAATATTAAAGTTGTTTTAGTTGCCATGATCTAGTGACTATCCAAATCTCTTAACCACTTACACTTAAAAAAAATAAACATACCCAAAATAGCTTTAAGAAATGATACACACTTTTTTCCTACCTAAAACATGCTACTTATGCATCAAAATTGAGTACGTAAAATATGTAAGCAATTTTATATATTGCTAAAGTGAAAGTCTGAGAACAATTCCTAAAATCTGTGTTTAACGAATTCAAATGGCAACCCTACAAGAGGACCACTTTGATGAAAGTCCATTTAGAGAGTTTAAGCTTCTGAGAAGCAGAGATTTACAGTACACAAAGAAGATAGTATAGTATTACATACTGAATACAATCACTGTAATTTTCCATTAAATCTATTACTTTATTTCTTACATATTCAAATAATAAAAAGTTTTCCATATTCTTTGACATCAAAAATAATATCAGTTGTCTTGATATATTCATATTATTTTAAAAGGAACATTTAAGTAACATAACTATTGTTTGAGGCTAAAATGACAGGTTTTACACTGAAACAAAATATTATCATCCTACAGATCTCAGTGCCGAAGCTTTCACATCTGTTTCTTGAATTAGTTTCCACCATGTCCACAATGAATTCGTTTCCACCAGATGCACAAACAAAACCCTAAGAAAGTAAATCTGAATTTTCAGGATAATCAGGATATTTTCTATTTGCCTTCAAGGATAAGAAAACTTTCTTTAGATAATCCCAATTATGTTTTTAATCTGATTGATTCAGTGAGTCTAAAAACTGAGCTATTAGACTATTAGGATTTCTCATAACCGAGAACCACTAACCCTTATCCCTAAAAGCAAGAGCATGGAGTCTTAGATTGACATGGGGTCTTAGAGTATTTGAAGCATTTGTAAAAGTGACCTAAGGGCAACTCCAAGCCCTAAAGGATGCTTTTAGTGTTTGCAAAAGCAGCAGGAAGTTCCTAATCCCTTTTTCCTTAAAAGAAGAGGTAAATTTCTTTTGATTCAGGATCAAAATATCCAGGATCTTCCAGAAATCACAGTATTAAAAAAAAAAAAAAAAAAAAAGTCCTCAGTATTGGGACTCCAAACCAGAGGTCTGTAGGAAAAAATAATATCAGTTTTAAGATCTAAAAGGGCTAAATCTTTAAGCCAAAAAAAAAGCAGTAAAGGAAACTTTAAAAAATGTTGTTTGGTCTAACAATTAACACCAACTCCAAATGAGAGAAATCATGACAGCAAGCCTTGTGATCAAATATTTAGATGAACAATTCATTTCTTTGTGAACTGGCACCAAAGCAAAAGTAAATTACTCAATAAATGTGTGATTAATGAAATGCCCTACACTTGTTCAAATTAACTCAGTTTTTCAGATTCCCTCTGTGGCAGTATGATATTATTTATGAATTCCAAAAAGAGATATTAATTATGTTTGTAAACTGATCGGCCCCTCTGGGCGTGATACCCTTTGACTGCATCAAATTCAGCTGAGATGGCTTTGATTAAATTATGTTAAGATTAGGGCTTTGATTCGACATCATTAGGGCGACTCAGTCTGAGTCCCTGGCCCCTTTGTGGGCTATATATATAAATACAGACACTCAGTCAAAGAGACACAGAAGTAGATACACGGAGAAGATACACAGAGGAAGAGAGACAGCTCCATAGATATGACAGACATAAGAGCCGTTCGTCTGATAGTTTGCAGCACTGAGAAAGCCACGAGAAGAGAGATGAGCCCTCCAGCCTACAGGTGACATCAGAAGGAGCTGGAACCTCGGAGCCTTAAGAGGAAAGAGGAAGACTGAACCCTTGAATATATAAACTACCATCTTGCTTAAAACACGTGGCAACTGACTTTGGGTGAGGAAGTAACCTTGAGTTGTACTCTTTAAGGCCTTGTAACTGTAAGCTTTTATCCCACATAAATACCCTTTATAAAACCAACAGATTTTTGGTACTTTGCATCAGCACGCCCTTTGGCTGACTAATACACCCTCCAAAAGTTCATCAAAACATACATTTTAAAGATATAAAGAATTCTTAGGATTACAACTGTTGAGTTCATCACATGTATATGTATAATTTTACAGCATATGTATATACATATGCTGAGTCAACTTAAATATTCACAAAGCTTGATAACCCTAAAACTAAAGCTGCCATTACAAAACTAAAAGACTTTTTCATTCTCAAATGGGATTCATGTCTAGTAACATCTTCAGGTGCAAAGTGGTAAAAGCAGTAGCCTTAGCTACATGGTACCAAAACATCCTGATGAAAAGTGGAAAATTCAGCCATTGATGCAAGGGCTTTAGTTACATGATACAGCAGAGCGATGGAACATTCTAACCCCTACCCCCTCACTGTTCGATCCTGATGTCACAGAGACCTGGCTTTTTAAAGAAAAGAATGTGTATGAGTAACCCATTGAAATATTCTAATTTACTTCAAATAAAATGCTTTAACTAAAAATATAAATGACATTTTCACGAAATAGTTGACACAGGGAGGCATATTATAATAAATCACTTCCTACTAAAGACTGACAAAATGTCAGTGAAGCACAATATTATCCTGTAGTGGAATTCTACTAGCAGTCAATGATCTTAAGGAGCCTTAGAGAGAAAATGTTCTCTCCTGTTGATTTACGAGACATTTCTTTTCAACCATGCCTCTCCAGTAATTCTATGCAAGAGAGAAAAAGCAAAGGCCACAGAGAAGGTTTCTGGGATTTGCCATCTGAAAGCTTTTATTCTTCCAAAGAAAGAAAGTTATGACCTTTGACACTGTGCTATGGTACCAAAGAAACCACTCATAAATGTATGTCAGTAAAGAAGCAGAAATCAATAACTTCATTTAATCTAGTGAACTATTATGTAACAGGGTGCAATAAGTTTGAAGAGCCAAATGTTCTATTACTTAATGACACCTTTGTTTTTTCGTTAAGATGAAAACTTTGTTCTCCGTTTCATGTTTTTAAAATCATCATAATTTTCACTATCATATATGAAGTGTCTAGCATTTTAAAGTTAACACAGGGAAGCGGCTGTGGCTCAATCAGTAGGGCTCCCGTTTACCATATGGGAGGCCCCGGGTTCGGTTCCCGGGGCCTCCTGGTGAAAGCAAGCCTGCCCGCACGGTGTGGTTAGCTGACCCAGCGAGCACAAGCAGCAAGGGGGGGATAAATGAATAAATAAATAAAATCTTTAAAATAATAATAATAATAAAAAATAAAGTTAACACAAACCTTTTTTCTTAAAAGAAAAACACCTTGTGAAAACATCATGCAAGGGGGGCAGATGTAGCTCAAATGGTTGGGCGTCCATCTGCCATATGGAGGGACCTGGGTTTGATCCCCGGGACCTTCCGGTAAAATAAAATATATATATATAGAGAGAAGGCGCATGGGCTGCCAGGCTCTGTGTGCCGGTGAGTCGCCAGGCCCCAGGAGTCACGCAGCAAGATGATGATGTAACAGGAGAGAGACACAGGGGAGAGACAAGATGAGATGCTCCGAAAGCTCTGGAAACCAGGAACCGAGGTGGCGCAGGTGGCAGAACGTGTCTCTCCTACATTGGAGGTCTCCAGGATTGAATCCTGGTGAAGACTAGAGGAGAAGGACATGGAGAATTGCCCAGCGAATGGACACAAAATAGCAAATGGGGAAGGGGGGTTTTAAAGTGGATAAAGTAAATAAATAAATCTTTAAAACAAACAAACAAACAAACAAAAATCATGCAAGTACAATGCAATATTTTCATTTGATCTTCTCAAAATATTACAGATATACCATGTTTATAATGATAGGCCTCTTAAGACTCAAATTTCTTTTAATAAAGAATTCTGCATATACACATACATATATAAGTGACTGCTTTCTAAATATATATGCTTTCTAACTATTATCTTAGTTGAGTTGCTTATTGAAACTGAAAAATTGAATTGCTTAGAAAAACCATAGTACCAAAAACAGGGGTGGGGTGAGGGACATAATTGTTTTCCTTGTCCTAACTGATTTTACTAAAATATTAAAAATATTTACAGATTAGTGGGAAATGGTTGCATGTGGCATACCACATCGCCATATCTGCAAAGTTGTTCTAAGAAGATAAAATAAAGAACAAGGCGGTTTGTTTTGTTTTGTTTTAATCAAGTTTTACTTCTCAAATTGAAAACCAGATAGGCTAAAATTTTAGAAGTATTATTTTGATGGAACATCGGTTTAATGGATGGCACAGATAAACGTCAATGAAAATGATGAATGCTTATTAATGGCTTCATATACTCAACGTGTTATTTCTAAAGAGCATGTTCCCTTATGCAGAATTTTATATTTGTAACAATATTTCAGATATCATACAATAGCAATTTAACCATTTAGACTAAATGGATTAAGTAAATTTTCTGATAATTATCATAACATTTAAAAGAATTTCAGGAAAACTTAAAAAGGCATGATTTTGCGAATTCATACCATGGTAGCATTGTTTCTAACTTGGAAAGAATAATGATGGGCAATGATATTAAAACACAGAATAGTTATCCCACTGTTAAGTTTTAGGCAAAATTTTGTATCCCTAAAAACTGCTTGTTGTCACTCTACGGAAGCTGCTTTCTCTAAGACTCTAATGACCTACCAATTGCCTGGTACAATGGGCATTTTTCAAGTCTTATCTTTTTTTTTTTTTTTTTTTAAAGACCCTATTCATCCATTCATTTATCCCCCCCCTGCTGCCCGTGCTCACCGGGTCAGCCAACCACGCCGCGCGGGCGGGCCTGCCCCCACCAGGAGGCCCCGGGAACCGAACCCGGGGCCCCCCATATGGCAAACGGGAGCCCCACTGATTGAGCCACAGCCGCTTCCCTCAAGTCTTATCTTATGGGATCCTTTGCTGCATGTGATGTTTCATGTTCTCTTTGAAATTTCTTCTCCCTTGGCTTCTGTGATCTCTATCCATTGGTACTCCTGGTTTTCCACCTACCTTCCTGACAATTTCTCTGTCTCTGCTGGTTGTCGGGGAGTTGAGGCTCAGCTCACCATCCCGCGTGCTCTGCACACTATTTCTGCTTGAAATCACCAATGACTTCAACTCCATACATGTGATGGTGAAGCTTAACTCAGGAGCATTTCTCCTCTACCTCCAACTGCTTTTCTGGACCACTTGCTCTACCCAGATATCCCACAGGCACCTAAAACTCAAGTTTTCCAAGCCAAATTTACTATTTTGTTCCCTATATTAGCTACTCCTCCTGTGTTCTCTATCTCAGTTGATGGTGCCATCATTCACCATATCACCCAAAGTCATCCTGAACTTCTCCTCTACTAAAGAAGTCACAGACACAGGCTCAGAGGCCATCTCCTAGCCCAAGCCTACCCACTGCCTTCTTTCCTATTGTGTGCAGATGTTTCAGTCTGCTTCCATTCTACAGCCTGGAGGAGATGTTAGAACTAATGAAAAGACCCAACTGTACCTTACACCCAGAAACCAGGAATAAGCAGCCCCAGATACTTATCAGGGCACCTCCCCCTGGGGTGTATAAATACTCTACACTCAAACAGCATAGGGTTTCTCCTCTCTGACTTGAAGTGGGGCATGAAGAGCTGCCATCCACCAACCCCGACCCAAGCAGTTGGCCTCCCCAGCTGTTTTGGACGCTTTGTGTTGTGTAAGTCATAAAGTGGTCATTTGCTGAAAGTTTCTGTTGTGCCTGAGCCGACACACTGTGCAGCAACTCATACCACACCCTCTCCTTATTCCCCAAATCCAACAAGTACTGTCAATTTGTAATTCTAGTTATATCCAAAATATATATTCTCTTCATCCCCCTACCAGTATTCCAGTGCAGGTCCTTATGAGCTCTTAGAGTGCTGCTGGACAACCTCCATCCTCTCTACATCCTTGTTCCCCTCACTTCTGCTGTACTTGCAGTCTCCAATGGAATTGACCTAAAACACAAATCTGGCCAAATCAATCCCCTGCAGATCTTTATTACTCACAGCTTAAATACCAGGTTCCTTAATATGGTATATGGTGTACAAGTCTGTCCTTGAAAGGACCTTGTCTACATCTCCAGCTCCATTTCTGGCACCATTTCCTTGAAATTTACTTTCCAGAAACACCAAACAGCTTCTTATTCCATACATCCCATGTTTCTTACTACTGTACCTTACTGGACTACCAATACTCCTCATTAAATTAAAATCTAGTTTTCCTTTAAAATTTAGCTTAGGTATCTCCTCCACCAGGTGCACCTCCTCTCTAAGCACCAACGCCCCTCCAGACATGGAGATACATGGGGAAGTATTTAGGAACGAAATGTCATGATGTCTGTAATTTATATTTTTTTCATACAGAGAGAAGGAAAAAGTAAATGTGGCCCAAAATTAGCAGCTAGGGACTCTAGGTGAAAGGTGTTCATTATATTATTCCTTCCACTTTTATGTAGATTTAAAAATTTCCAAAATAAAATTTGGAAAAAAATACCAACATACAACTCTACTGTATGTGTATACCCTACTATTGTACAAACATGCTGTTTTTTTTTGTTTTTTTTTTTTTAGTTTACAATTTAGATGATAAAGTTTAATAATTTTGATGATATTTACCATGTCCTGTGTCCATTACTGAAAGGTAATGAAAAACCTTCCCCATGACCACCAAACAACCCATTAGATCTTGACTGTTCCCTTCTCCCCAGCCCCCCAGGGCCCATGATACCCCCCTCTCCTAACCCATGGAATGTCAAGATTCATAGTTACATGCCCTGGGGATTTGAACCAGCACTTCCTAATCCACCCACCCCCCAGTGCTGTACCACCAAACCCAGGAACACCACCACTCATCTGCCCCATCCCCCAACATGCAACCACACTCTATCCCTTTACCATAGATTATGTCCATATGGGAGATGGCTCAAAGCCTGCTCTTCTCTTACTCTCCTTTGTTAACCTATCTTTCAGACAATGGTTCTCAGAGACTGCTCACTTTCCTCAGTTCAGATCAGTGAGGTCATATACTGTTCATCCTTCAGTGCCTGGCTTGCTTCACTCAACATAAGGTCTTCAAGATTCATCCACGTTATTCCATGTGTTAGCACTTTGTTCCTTCTTACCGCTGAGTAATATTCCATTGTATGTATGTGCCACATTTTGCTTATCCATTCATCTGTTGATGGGCACCGGGGCTGATTCCAACTTTTGGCAATGGTGAACAATGCCGCTATAAACATTGGTGTGCATATATCTGTTTGTATTTTTGTTTTCAGTTCTTCTGGGTATATACCCAGTAGTGGAATTGCTGGATCATACGGAAGATCTATTGCAAGTTTTCTGAGGAACCGCCAAACTGTCCTCCACAGTGGCTGGACCATACCGCAGTCCCACCAGCAGTGGATGAGGGTTCCTATTCCTCCACATCCTCTCCAACATTTAGTGTCTCCTGTTTTTTTAATAGCTGCCATTCTGATGGGTGTAAGATGGTATCTCATTGTAGTTTTGATTTGCATTTCCCTGATAGCAAGTGATGTTGAGCATTTTTTCATGTGCTTTTTAGCCATTTGTATTTCTTCCTTGGAGAAGTGTCTTTTCAGGTCACTTGCCCATTTTTTATATGGGTTGTTTGTCCTTTTATTTTCGAGATGAAGGATTTCTTTATATATGCAGGATATTAGGCTCCTATCAGATACATGGTTGCCGAATATTTTTTCCCATTGGGTAGGTTGCCTTTTTATTTTCTTAATAACATCCTTAGAGGTGCAGAAGTTTTTAATTTTGAGGAGATCCCATTTATCAATTTTTTCTCTTGCTGCTCGTGCTTTGGGTGTGAAATTCATGAAACCATTTCCTATTACAAGGTCCTGTAGATGCTTCCCTACATTATCTTCCAAGGTTTTTATGGTTTTGGCTCTTATATTTAGATCTTTGATCCACCTTGAGTTGATTTTTGTATAAGGTGTGAGATGGTATTCTTCTCTCATTCTTTTGGATATGGATATCCAGTTCTCCAAGCACCACTTGTTAAAGAGGCCACTCTCTCCCAGCTGAGTGGGTTTCGTGGCCTTGTCAAATATCGGATGACTGTATATGCGAGGATCTATATCAGAACTCTCAATCCGGTTCCATTGGTCAGTAGGTCTATCCTTGTGCCAATACCATGCAGTTTTGATCACTGTAGCTTTGTAGTATGTTTTAAAGTCAGGTAATGTGATACCTCCAACTTCATTTTTCTTTTTCAATTTATCTTTGGCAATTCGGGGCCTCTTACCTCTCCAAATATATTTTGTGGTTAGTTTTTCCAGTTCCTTAAAAAATATACTGTTGACTTTTATTGGGATTGCATTAAATCTGTAGATTAGTTTGGGTAGGATAGACATCTTGATGATGTTTAATCTTCCCATCCATGAACAGGGAATATTTTTCCATTTATTTAAGTCTTCTTTGATTTCCTTTAACAATGTTGTGTAGTTTTCTGTATATAAGTCCTTTACATCTTTAGTTAAATTTATTCCTAGGTATTTGATTCTTTTGTTTACTATTGTAAATGGTATTTTTTTCCTGATTTCCTCCTCAGTTTGCTGGTTATTGGTGTACAGAAATGCTACTGATTTTTGAGCATTGATCTTATAGCCTGCAACATTACTGAACTCCTTTATAAGTTCTAGAAGCCTTGTTGTCAATTTCTCAGGGCTTTCTATGTATAGGATCATGTCATCTGCAAATAATGAAATTTTTACTTCTTCTTTTCCAATCTGGATGCCTTTTATGTCCTTTTCTTGTCTCAGTGCTCGTGCAAGTACTTCTAAGACAATGTTAAATAGGAGTGGTGATAGTGGGCATTCTTGTCTTGTTCCCGATCTCAGAGGGAAGGCTTTTAGGATTTCACCATTGAAAATGATGTTAGCTTTGGGTTTTTCATATATACCCTTTATCATTTTCAGAAAGTTTCCATCTATTCCTATCTTTTGTAGTGTTTTTATGAGAAGAGTGCTGTATTTTGTTGAATGCTTTTTCTGCATCTATAGAGATGATCATGTGATTTTTTTCTTTCAGTTTGTTTATGTGGTGTATTACATTGATTGATTTTCTTATATTGAACCATCCTTGCATATCTGGGATGAAACCCACTTGGTCATGGTGTATAATCCTTTTGATATGTTGTTGAATGCGATTAGCAAGTATTTTGTTAAGGATTTTAGCATCTAGGTTCATTAGAGAAATTGGTCTGTAATTTTCCTTTCTTGTGGTATCTTTATTTGGTTTTGGTATTAGGGTAATGTTGGCAACATAGAATGAGTTAGGCAGTATTCCTTCTACTTCTATCTTTTGGAAAAGCTTAAGTAGAATTGGTGTTAGCTCTTTCCGGAATGTTTGGTAGAATTCAGCTGTGAAGCCATCTGGTCCTGGACTCTTCTTAGTTGGGAGGTTTTTAATGACTGAGTCTATCTCTTTACTTGTAATTGGGCTGTTGAGTTCATCTATTTCTTCTTTCATCAATGTCGGCTGTTTGTGGGTTTCTAGAAACTTGTCCATTTCCTCTAAATTGTCATTCTTGTTGGCATATAATTTTTCAAAGTATCCTCTTATGATACTCTTTATTTCTGTGGAGTCAGTAGTGATATCACCTTGCTCATTCCTTATTTTATGTATTTGCATCTGTTCTCTCTTTTTCTTTGTTAGTCTGGCTAAGGGTTTGTCAATTTTGTTGATATTCTCGAAGAACCAGCTTTTGGTTTTGTTTATTGTTTCCAGTGCTTTCTTACTCTCTATTTCATTTAGTTCTGCTCTAATCTTTGTTATTTCCTGTTTTCTACTTCCTTTAGGTTTAGTTTGTTGTTGTTTTTCCAATTCCTCCAAGTGTGCAGTTAGGTCTTCAATTTTAGCTCTTTCTTCTTTTTTAATATATGAATTTATGGCTATGAACTTCCCTCTCAGGACTGCTTTCGCTGCATCCCATAGGTTTTGATATGTTGTGTTGTTGTTTTCATTAGTTTCAAGGTAGTTACTGATTTCTTTTGAAATTTCCTCTTTGACCCACTGTTTGTCTAAGAGTGTGTTGTTTAACTTCCATATCCTTGTGCCTACCTGTTTCTCTGGCCCTTATTGATTTCCAACTTCATTCCGTTGTGGTCAGAGAAATTACTTTGTATAATCTCAATCTTTCTGAATTCATTGAGTGTTGTTTTGGGGCCTAGCATGTGGTCTATTTTGGAGTATGTTCCATGTGCACTGGAGAAGAATGTAAATCCCGCTGTATTTGGGTGTAGTGTTCTGTATATGTCTATTAAGTCCAAATCTTCTAATGTATTGTTGAGTGCCTTCGTTTCTTTATTGATTCTCTGCCTAGATGTTCTGTCTAATGATGATAGTGGTGTGTTGAAGTCCCCTGCTATAATTGTAGAGGAATTTATTTCTCCTCCTAGTTTTTCCAGAGTTTGCCGCACGTATTTTGAGGCACCTCGATTAGGTGCGTAAATGTTGATGATTGTTCTCTCTTCTTGAGAGGTTACTCCTTTTACTAATATGTAGTGTCCATCTTTGTCTCTTACAATAGTTTTGCATTTAAAGTCTATTTTGTCTGATATTAGAATAGCTACTCCTGCCCTTTTTTGGCTATTGTTAGCTTGTAAAATGGTTTTCCAGCCATTCACTTTCAGCCTCCTTGAATCCCTGGGCCGAAGGTGGGTTTCTTGTAGACAGCATATAGATGGATCATATTTTCTTATCCATTCTGCCAATCTGTGTCTTTTGATTGGTGAATTTAATCCATTAACATTCAGTGTTATTACTCGTAACGAATTTCTTACTTCAGTCATTTTTTCTTTGGGTTAATGTATGTCATATGTTGTTTTGTTTCTCTTTTTGAGTTTTCAGTTGTTTTTAAACTCTCCTCCAACTCTCTCTCCTTTGTTTTTTCCTTTCAATTTGTAGAGATTCCTTTAGTATTTCTTGAAGTGCTGGTTTCTTCTTGACATACTCTCTTAATTGCTGTTTATCTGTGAATATTTTGAACTCTCCATCATTTTTGAATGCCAATTTTGCTGGGTAGAGAATTCGTGGCTGGAAGTTTTTTTCTTTTAGTGTTTTGACTATGTCATACCACTGTCTTCTTGCCTCCATGGTTTCAGCTGAGAAATCAGCACTTAATCTTATTGTGCTTCCCTTGTATGTGATGGTTCTCTTTTCTCTTCTCTTGCTGCCTTGAGTATTTTCTCTTTGTCTTGAGCATTGGACAGTTTGACAAGTATATGTCTTGGAGTTGGCCTGTTGGGATTTATACTATTTGGGGTGCGCTGTGCTTCCTGGATCTGCACATCCATCTCTCTCAATAGAGTTGGGAAGTTTTCAGCCATAACTTCCTTCAACACTCCTTCTGTTCCCTTTCCCTTCTCTTCTCCTTCTGGGATGCCCATAATGCGTATGTGTGTGCGTCTTGCATTATCGGTTAATTCCCTGAGACCATACTGGATTTTTTCTATCTTTTTGTCTATGTTTTCTACAATCTCTTTGATTTCAACTGTATTGTCTTCCATATCACTAATTCTTTCCTCTGCCTGTTCAATTCTGCTGCCATGTGAGTCCAGCGTCTTTTTCATTTCTTGACTTGTGTCTTTGTTCGCCATCATATCCATTACCTTTTTAGGTGTGTTAGCTTTTTCTTCAGTATGTTCTCCCAGTGTCTTCTTTATATCCTTAATCTCTTCCTTCAGTTCTTTAAGTTGGTCCATGATATTGGTTTGGATAGCTTTGATTAGTTGTTCGATGTACTGCATTGCTTCCTGGTTTTTATTTTGTGCACTGGACTGGTCCATGTTTTCCAGTTTCTCAGAGTCATTTGTATTTTTCTGTTGCCCTCTGGTCATCATATTATCTTGATGGGTTTGTTCAGTCGATTAGCTTTTCTCTATGCTCTAGAATTTTATTTAGCTGTTGGTTCTGCGTGTGAGTTAAGTTTTCTCTTTGGCAGTTTTTCTTCTTATTTTATTTCCTAGCTTCTTTCTATGTTCCCTCCACCGGCAGCCTCAAAACTCACGAATCTCCACCGTTCGGTCCACGCCGCCGATCCGCGCAGATAGATGTCCCAAGCTTCTCACTCCACGCTTGCACAGCACAGACCCCCGGGCAGGACCCCGTCCCCAATCCGCCTTGCTCTGGGAGCTTGCAGTGTGCGCCCTCCTACACCAACGCCATCTTGCCGCCCTATCCAAACATGCTGTTTTAATAATTATTTAGCTACGCATTATTTTCTCCCATTAACCTATCACTGAGGTCAGGGACTATTTTTTATTCATCCTGGTATTCTCAGGACCTAGTAAAGCAAGCCCTCAATAAATATTTGTTGGGATTTTTTATTCATCTTGATATTCTCAGGACCTAGTAAAGCAGGCCCTCAATAAATATTTGTTGGAGAAATGAATGACAGTGCTAAGTGAGAAATAAGTCTAAAAACAGAATTCTCAATCAACCAGTATGTATTTCAGTGTCTACAACGTACCAAGAATGGTCTTGGGTACTCTGGTGGTAGAAGGAAGTATAAGCCTATGTCCCTGAATGTTCCCATTGACTGGGACTGGTCTGAGACAAGGTGAAAAGACAAAAATGAAGTTGGGAGGGATGCTGAAAACTAAAATGAAGAGATCCAGGATTGTACACAGGAGCTAAGCTGGGAAAAAGGGGACTAAGCCTTAAAAGATTATGCCTATAATTTCTAGGGTAGGAAATTCTTAAAGACTCCATCCTTATTCCAGGTCCTGTTATACTGTGGGCTGAATAAATGAAGACACGGTCTCCCACTAAAAACATATAGTAATGCTGGACAAAACATATTTAAAACACTACCACTATGACTAACCAAATTTTAAGGACAAAATCAAAGCAGTAAAGTTTTAGGCTGATGCCATGGTGGTTCAGAAGAAACTACAGGCACTGGAGGCTATTAGAAAGATACAGTGGTTTTTGTTCTTTCATAAAACAGACCTGAAACTAGGATCTTGGAAGCACTTGGTAAAAAAAAAAAAAAAAAAAAGTTCCTAGAAAAACTCAGCCCAGTAACAACAATAAAACAAGATTTTATTCTGTACGGGAAAAAATGTTTCCCATGACAAACAAAACTCCTGGCCTGTACCACATAATTCTGTGGATTCTAAGTTTGTACAACATACTGCAGCTGCGTTTCCAAAGTGTAGTGGTTATCACGTTCACCTCACAACATACTGCAGCCTAGAAATTAACTAAAAACTGACCCGAGACCAGTGAAACCTTGGAGCACCCAACAGAAGCAAAAATGTCCACAATACAGGACATATTAAGCCTCACTGAAGACAAGCTCACAATAAAAAAATTACAAATCATACAAGGAAACAATCTGCCACAGGAGAAAATCAGTAGGCATAGAAAATGGGGAGGTTGGCGCCCAAGAACTTAACAGAAAAGAACAATTAAGGTGATTATAAAGACTTAAAAACAGGAAAAAATTAAAACTTCAAGGGAAGAACATAATAATTTACAAAAAAAAAAAGAAAGAAAAGATGGGACGGTTTTTAAAAAGAACCAAGTAGAATTTTTATAAAGAAAAAGACAATAATTAAAATTTATGAATAGATAAAGAAGAAGATTAGACACATCTGAATGGAATGAAAGAACTTGAAGATTGAGATGAGGAAATTTATAAAATGTAGCATGGGGAGGCGGCTGTGGCTCAATCAGTAGGGCTCCCGTTTACCATATGGGAGGCCCTGGGTTCGGTTCCCGGGGCCTCCTGGTGAGGGCAGGCCCGCCTGCACGGCGTGGTTGGCTGACCCAGCGAGCACAAGCAGCAAGGGGGGGATAAATGAATAAATAAATAAAATCTTTAAAAAAATAAAAAAATAAAAATAAATAAATAAATAAAATGTAGCATGGAGAGAGAGAGTGATGAAAAATACAGTTGGGAGACTAAGAGACATAGAAGATGAAATAAGAAAATCTAACCCATATCTAATAGGAATTCCAGAAGAATAAAGTAGAGAGAAAGGAAGTGAAGAAAGAAATAATTTAAAGAGACAATGTCTGAGAATTTCTCAGAATCTGTGATTTCCCCCTCCAAATTCGGTTATCTTCCCTTTTCCATTGCTCTGTGCCCTCTATGGACTTTATCAAAGTACTCCCTTGTTCTCTTATTTCCAGCTAAGATTGGCCAGCAAGAAAGACCAGCAGGAGATCAGAGGGTAATAAGTGAGTAAGGTTGCAGTATTTATTCCACTATCTTCCTCTCTGTTGGCTGTGAGTTGGCATTGGCCTGTTCGCTTACTGAAGGCCACAGCTCCTGTCCAGCAGCCCTCTCCCTCAGGCATAGGGGCAGCAATGGTTTCCCTACATTGTTAGCCTCAGGGTGCTTCACTATCCTTGTTAGTTCATTACACTCTCCTCAATCATCTTGTTTGAAGGTGCCATCTGTTTCCAGGCAAAATCTTACAATACTATTATGTCCATGTGTTGTAATAACAAAAACATGCATGGGAAGATTATGTATCAGCTTCAGGCAAAGTACTGGTTATCCTGGAAGACAGGGAATAGATTGAGATGTGGGGAGGATGGGAAGTAGTCTAGCTATATCTAAAACATGGTATTTCTATAAAACAACAATATCAACAGTAAAAGAGTGACAGCATGTTAACGTCTGTGTAATCTGGGTGGAAATTACATGAGTGTCATTTATTCTCTGAATTTTTGTTTGTCTTAAATAATTAAAAGTTTTCAATGATTAAAAGAAAGCACCCAAAACACAGGCAACAACAACAACAAAAGAGTAGTTGGATTTCATCAAAATTAAATATTTTTGTGCAAAGGACAATGTCAGGAGGTGAAAGAACCCACAGGATGGGAGAAAAAAATTGCAAATCATATATCTCATAAGGGCCTACTACTCATAATATATAAAGAACTCTTGCAAGTCAACAATAAAAAGACAAACGACCCAATTAAAAAATGGGCAAAGGATGTGAAATAGACATTTCTCCAAAGAAAATAAGCACATGAAAAGATGCTCAATATTATTAGTTATTAGGGAAATGCAAATCAAAACTACAATGAGATACCACTTCATAGTTACTAGGATGGCTATAATTTTTTTAAAAATGGAAAATTACAAGTGTTGAGGAGGAGGTAGAGAAAGTGGATGCTTCATTCATTGCTGGTGGGAATGGATAATAGTGCATCCCTTGTGGACAACGGTTTGGCAGTTCCTCAAAACATTAAATATAAAGTTACCATATGAGCCAGAAATTCCACTCATGGAGGTATACCCAAGAGAGCTAAAAACATATGTTCACATAAAAACTTGTACAATGGATGTTCGTAACATTATTCATAATAGCCATAAGGTGGAAACAACACAAATGTCCATCAACTGATGAATGGGTAAACAAAAAGTATTAGATCCATACTATGGAATACTATCAGCCATAAAAGGGAATGAAGTTCTAATGAAAGCTACAACATGGATGAACCCTGGAAACTTTATACTAAGAAAACGAATGCAAAAGACCACATATTGTAGGAATCATTTATATGAAAAATCTAGACTTGGAAAATGCACAGAGACAGAAAGTACATTAGTGGTTGCCAGAGGCTGAGGTAAGGGACGATAGGGAGTAACTGCTAATGGATATGGGATTTCTTTGTAGGATAATGAAAATATTCTGGAATTAGATATTGGTGATCAATGTACAAGATCCATAGAACTCACACTTTAAAAGGGTAAACTTTGTGGTCTGTGAATTAAATCTTAATAAAAATGTTACTTAAAAAAAAAAAAAAAACTTCCACACTGGATATAGGTTGTCACTTTGCCCCGTTGCAGGTAATAAATGATTGTATGTGCACAACCATTCATTTAAACTCAATCTTCTACCTACAAGAGCCTCATTCCACTGGAGGTTCTTCAACCTTTGAAATTAGATCAAACTGCCGTTTGGGTGAATATACATACAAATGCTGAGGCTCCAAAAGGACTGGAGTTCAATCTCCCAGCATTGAAGATATACACAAGAAAAGAAATTCTACCTAGGAGCACATAACAGATAAAAATAGAAACATATAAGCAATTATAAAAATTACTTATTTATTACATCTATAATGAAAACCCTTTTACAAGTACAGTATAAAGTGATATATTTTTTAAAAGATTAAGAAATTACCTTAATTTAAGTGTCAATTCTATTACCATCCACTTTTTTATGTTCTAGATTTGATAATATATATTTGAGTATAGAGAAATACAAGGGAGAAGAGAATTTTTATTTAAGCATTGCAAATTCATGAGTAGAATCAGAAAACCTGAGCTCTGGTGTCAAATATATTTATTTTGTTGCCTAGTAGCTGTGTCCTTGGACAAGGCACTTTCTTTCTCCAGGCAAAATAGAAATTTCTGACATTACAAGCTGTGATCTTTACTTACCGAAGAGGAAGGCAGAATGAAATTGCAACTCAAATTAGGTAGAAAAGACTCTACTGACAGGATAAGTTTTAGGGACTCTTAAGGCTCTCTCTTCAAAATGTTCAGTATCAATATCGTAAGTCTTAAGATATCTGGAGATTAGTGGAAAACAATAAAGAATGCATTTTGTCTCATTTTATTTTCTTTTTTTTAAATGCCATTCCCTTCTGAAAGTTGTTAACAAGGAAACTAGTAAGTTAAGAAATTGGTCACATCTCTACTGACCAAGTGTGGGCCCACTTATAATTTCTCACTGCATCATTTGCTAAGCAGTAAAATTTCTTCCCTAATATCAGAGCTTCCAAGTTAATGTCTGAAGGACTTTAAATGGATGAAAATTAAATTCAAATTTTACAAAGCTGCTTCTGTCTGTATACTTTCTTTCATTTATTAATTATCAGCGATTTCTAAAAATGTAAATCATCTGAGGAAGGAAACTTGCAGGCTTTGAAGAAATCATATTCCAATACTGGGATATCTTTTAGTAATCCTTTTGGTGACTTTTGGTAATCATATTGCTTTACTGAAGTTGGTCCTTCAATTAAAATTATGTTAAAATTATTAATAATTCAGAGCATGGATGTGAGTTCTCTTGAACATTAACATAAAAAGCCAATCCTTTTTATTGAGAAAATAGTAAACATAATTAACTGATAAAAATTTTAAAGAAAATGTTCCTTAAAAAAAAAAAAAAAAAAAAGCACTTAAATGTTAATATCAACATCAAAGCATTTTTTTTCCTATTATGTTTCCACTTGGAGGTCAATATTTTAATCTGAGTTACTTTAAATCCCATCATAGGGAATCAAGCTAATTCTGTTTGAAAGATGGGGGAGGGGGGATTAAGCCTTATCATTCCTAATAGGAATTAGAGGGAATGTGGGTGCCAATATAATTGAGTTCTATTAGAATGCTAATGAATTAGCAACACTCTCTTAAGATGAAATCAGAACTGTATTTTAAAAATTCAGAGTTGGGAGGCGGCTGTGGCTCAATCAGTGGGGCTCCCGTTTGCCATGTGGGGGGTCCCGGTTGGCTGACCCAGTGAGTGCGGGCAGCAGTGGGGGGATAAATGAATAAATAAATAAAATCTTTAAAATAAATAAATAAATAAATAAATAAAAATAAAAATAAAAATTCAGAGTCAATAAATATCAGAATATACTTTTAATTATTCACAGAAACACATATTTGTAAAGTCCTATTTTCTATATGTTATGTTAACCTTCAAAACAGCAGAAATATTCTAAGCTGTCCATTCCCTGACAAGGTTACTTGTGTTTCTAGACTCTTGGAAAAGGCATTAGCCTCAGTGGACTCTTATTCAGCCATAAAAGGATGGAAGTTCTAATATATGCTACAACATAGAAGAACCTTGAAAACATTATGCTCCATGAGGGAAGCCAGACATAAAAGAAAAAATATTGTATCATTCTACTTACATGAAATATCTAGAAAAGGCAAATTCAAAAAGACAGAAAACAGATTAGAGGGAAGATGGTGGTGGTGGGGGGGTGTGTGTGTGCATGGGGGAGTTATTGATTAATGGGCACAGAGTTTTGTTTGGGGTTATAAATAAGTTTGGGAAATAGTGATGATGGTTGCACAATACTGTGAATGTAATTAATGCCACTGAACTGTACACTTAAAAATGATTAAAATGGCAAATCTTATGTTATATATACATTACCACAAGAAAACTTTTTTTGAAGTGCTACTAGTTCAAATATCAGTATTGGTTTTAGACCTTCCCCTCTCCAAAAACAGATTCCCACTAAGGTTCATGAAAAAAGTATGAATTCTTGAAATTAGCAAGTTAAATAGCCAAATTATTGATTTTTTTCTTAATAACTTAAATGGTTCTTTTGCAACGTGATTGGATTTAATCTTACAAAGAAAATATCACTTTATTGACGACTTATTTAGAATGACAATAAAATAATAGTATTACAAAAATAAGGGTAATTGTTGCTCAACATCCCTCTTTTTTCTTTAGCTACCTATTTTTACAGATAATACGACTAAGGATCAGAATGACTAAGTGATTTGTCATCAGCAAAGGAGAAAGAACTTGGCATTCTTTCTACTTTTCTACCACAGCTTCCAGCAACTCAAGAAAAAATACAGCAACACTAAGAATACTTACTAAATATTGTGACTTGACTTTCATACATAAATTATATCAAGAATACTGAAGGGAAGCGGCTGTGGCTTAATCAGTAGGGTTCCTGTTTACCATATGGGAGGCCCCAGGTTCGGTTCCGGGGCCTCCTGGTGAAGGCAGGCCCGCCCGCACGGTGTGGTTAGCTGACCCAGCGAGCACAAGCAGCAAGGAGGGGATAAATGAATAAATAAATAAAATCTTAAAAAAAAAAAAAAAAAAAAAAAAAAAGAATACTGAAAATCTATTTTGATATCTAGAATAAGCAAGTTCATTGAGACAGAAAGTAGATTAGAGGTTACTGAGGGCTGGGAGAAGGGAGTTATTGCTTAATGGGTAGAGTTTCTGTTTTGGGTGATGAAAACATTTAAGTTGTAGTAATGGAAGGTAGTAACAGCACGAAACTCTAAAATTAGTTAAGAAATTAATGCCACTGAACTGTACACTTAAAATGGGAAAAAATAAACAACAAAATTTAAAATCTATTTCGACAAATACAATACTATTTCTTAGAATAGCCCTTTAAATACAAGAAAAGGTACATTCTCTTCTAACTTGAACTAGCCAATGATCTGTTCTATTCCAAGTACTTGTACTTTTTGGAGTACAACACATGGTACCAAATTTTCATTCAGCATTGAATTCCATCAAGAGCCACTATCAGAAGACTCTGCTTCCTCCCTCAACCATCTCAACTTGACCCTTCGGACATCAGTGGCTGATGGCCTTACAAGTGACCAACTATAGCATTAATTATAACCTTTACTAGCATAAATAGCTAATAAAACCAAAGCACGCACAAAAACTAGGAAAGATGCCGACTGCGAAATCTCTGCCCACCACTACTGAGTAATCTCAAACAAATATTTTCATAATAACCACTCAAAATTTTGCCTGAAGCTTTCTGTTTGCTGGTCAACATACCATAGTGCCTATTCACTTTACTTCATTTACCCCTTGATGCTCTATCAAGATGCTACCATCTTTACATCATTATCTGCAGGAAGTTAAATTGCTTCTGCCCAAAACAAGGATCCATGGTACTGCTGAATTAGCTGAAAAGATTTCTGTTAACCATTCACCTAACTAACCACCTACCACACAGCAAATGCTATTCTGTGGGCTATTAATCTCATACAGTTTTACTTCTCTCCATGCAGAGCACCACAAAAGGTTTTCTTTAGCACATACCACACATGGAGATTTCTCATATCTTTTCAACTATGGTGTCCATCACAGCAAGAAAAAAAAGCAATGAGTAAAACAGGGTTAAATGAAATTTGCATTTACTCTCTCTTACTAGTCATCCTTGAGTAAAGAGCTAAAATAGAGAAGTCAAAATCAATGGTCGTACAGCAGGGTGGGCTTTTAATTTCAGTTTTTCAATGTAGTGAGTGTGAAAAGATGGAGAAGCTCCATCGTTCAAACTTAGACATCACTCCACATTAATTACCCAAATGTATTTTTATTACGCTTCCTTCCCAATACTGAAAAACAGTAAAGAATTTGCTGATCAATAAGTTTAGCATTGCTAACACTGAAAAATGAAGAATATTAAGCATAAGGCTGAAAAAGTTAAAATAACAAATGGCCCAGTATCATTCAGAAACAAGTTTTCTAATACTTTCAGAAACAGCAGTAGTTCTCAACCAAGGGTGATTTTGCCTCCCAAGGCCATTTGGCAATGTCTAGAGACCTTTATGGATTGTCATAATTGGCGGGGGGGGGGTTCTAGTGGAATTTAGCGGGTAAGGCCAAGGATGCTACTAAACATCCTTAAAATGAATAGGACAGCCCCCACACCATAGAAATATCTGGCCCAAAATATCAATTGTCCTGGGGTTGAGAAACGTGGAGAAACATAATCCACAGCTAGAAAAATCTTTTTTTTTTTTTTTAATAAATGTTGGTAGATTGGAAGATAATCCACTGAATGGGTCACATTCTGAGTAGTACTAAAAGAATACAAAACAATGAAAAAGGCCATTTTTGAGGATCATCCCAAAAGAACATGATTTATTTAGAGAAAGCAGTCTATATTAAGCAGCATCACTAAAATGAAAAAAAAAAAAAAACTGCCAAGCTATTCCAGATAAATAGAGATTCACTATAGTTTCATAAAGCAAATTTAAAAAATAAAATCTCCTTTCCAAAGGTCTTGAGGACTAAGCCCAGTGAGGACCCAAATTTGAAACCAGAATCCTGAGCAGTGAATGCATTCTCTAACACTCACTTGATTAGCCACTACAGATGCTAAGGTTATGAAAAAATATATAAACACAAGGAAAAGGGCAAACCTCCAGAAACTGAAAAAACAAACATCTTCAATTCACGCCTTCTGCTCAGTCTACAAGAATTTGGCTCTTAAGGGTTCATCAAAAGCAGTTTCTGAGAACCAGAAGTTTAAGAAAAGGAAAAAAAAACACCACCAAGGAATGTAAGTCAGGAGACTTTTTGTCAGATTAGTGTCAGATACCTTTGTGAGGGTGATGTCTTTATCCTCTGCAATCTCTACAGCAGTTCACTTGGCTTCAGAATTAGAGCTACTGAAGGTAATCTGGGACATTTTTTTACCTTTTTTGTACATCACCATTGTCAACTGTTTACTGCAGGATCACTCTGTACAGATCAACTGCACACATTGCTTCAATGACTCTAACTGTATCTTCCTCTTCCTCTCTTATTTACCAGGATTTTAATGAGTTTTTAAACAGCTTTAAATTAACGCATCATAATATTGTAGGATTATCCAAGGAACACAATGTAAATTTAATGTCAATGTAGTTCATCATATTAGGATAAAGGAGAAAAATAGCATAATTAATAAATTCAGAGGTAAAAAGAAACTCTTGGGAAACTGAGAGATTTCTTGACAGATAAAAGGCTATCTCTAATTAATGGGGAAACTTTATACAAATTCCCTTTAATAATCGGGAACGATTATTACTGCTACTATTCAGCAAAAACATTGGATGTCAAAAAAAGGGAATAAGACAAGAAAAGGAACAAAGAGGAAAGGATTTTATGAGAAGAGATGACACTTTTTTGTCAAAGATTTTGATCATCTACAGAAAGCCTGTCAAAAATTTTGAATGGAAAAAAATAGCTTTGATAAGGAGTCTGGACACTTTAAACTTTCAAAAGCATTAAAATGGTTTTGTCTAGGAATGAAAACTTAATTTGGGGTGTGATTTTTAGGATTTCTTTTAAAACATCCCAATAATCATAGCTGTTTTTAAAATTCAAGTAGGATCCTCAACAAAATGCCTGACTCAACATTGATTATTTTTCATATAAATAGTAATTACCAGCTTAAAAGCTGAAAGTAATCAATTCTAATTGAGCAACCCTGCTTATGAGAGATAAAAGTCATCTCTTAAAATTGTAGTCAACAATATCATGGCTTTCAATAAAGTAACCCAAACACATTTTCTTAATTGAAATACCCCTTTAGCCTAAAACCCTGTGTAAAAGATTTTTTTTTTTGCTATTCTTTTAAATTTCTCTAAACTTAATCAATAGGCCCAGCTGTTAAACTCAGGAGCAATGAAAACAAATCCTTAGGCAAACAACTGCTGAGTGAGACCCTTTTTTTAGAATAATCAGAGATAAGTTGACAAAAGGGGGCACACCAAGTGCACTTTCAAAATTCCAGTAAGAAGCTGAGCAGGAGTAAAATAAATAAAAACATTTATACATATCTTCAAGGAAATTATAATTCTACCCTCAGTGAATTCTGCTTCATTAAAAAATAAAAGTCCAACAACTTTCAAAAATAGTGAGATAGTGTTTCCATTTTTTGAAGATGAGAAATGATACTCACCAATCAACTGCAAAGTGGGAAAAACTGGCTCCATTACCAAGAGATTATCAGGCACCTGATAAGCCTTTTAAGTGGACAGTCTTTAAGAAACAAGTATCATTAAAAAAAAAAAAAAAAAATCCTGTAGACCTGTATGTGCTACTTTTACTAACTTGACTTCACTTAGGCAATTTTAAGATGGTCAATTTTAGGTTAAATATGTACTTTTCAACTTCCTACCCTTTTTTTAAAAGGTGACTTTTCTTGGATCCCAGAAAGCATCAATAGTGTTGGCAGATAATATCTAATACACAAGAAAGAGCAGTTTGATTTGAAGTGAACAAACGCACAGGTAAATGATTCTATCCCTTACAGAGCCTATAAATTTCAATAAAATAGTGCCAGTGTAGCAAAATTTTGCCCATCTTGGGTCCAGGATCATTAGTAAAATTCAAAATCTAGACTATCAGTCTCATAGTTCTTATCTTTCTCTTTCCAATCTAGTATACCCCTTCTCTCCCCACCCCACCCCCCACACCCATTTAAAAAAAAAAACATGGCTCTTTAAATGTTTTCACTACATTGTTAACTTCACATTGCAAAATCTACTTTGGACTATAATTTATGCATCACCCTTTAAAACAGAAACCACATCCACAGAATAGTTTTTCATTAATCCCACAAAAACCCTCAAGTTTCATCTCAATTTAAACTCAAGTGTTAAAACACTTTACTCATGGAAAACAACCTACATCCTTTCAAAAGAAATAACTATTGCTACTTAAAGTTATATAAATGTACTCCTAAACAACTTTACTTATGCCAAAATTAATCTAAGATTTGTGAAAAAAGATCCATCATAAAGTTACAATAATTCCTTTGCTATTCCCAGCTACAAATTCTCACCTACAAAATTATATTTCACCCAGCCCTGAAGACTCTACAAACTATAAGCCAGCTTTGTGTTCTCTTTCCCTTTATCCTAAGACTTCAGTTTCCACCTTTTATGGAAAGGAAATAAACAACTAGCTTCCTGTTCAATCACTAGCTTATAGCCAGTCTTTTACACATCACAGAACACAACCCGCCTTCTCCTTTACTTCCCTCAAAGTCTCTTATCTTAATTTAAACTTGTTGAAATATGAGACCGTTTTATCACACTGCTTTCCTATCTTACTTATTTGAACATTAAGAATGCAAGGAACACCAAGATGTCCATAGATGATCCCTTACTCCTAAAATTTTTAAATTATTTATATAAAGAAGAATTAGCACCTATGAAAGTGAAAATTTGATTTGCTAAAATTTTTAAATATTAAAATTTATAGGAAACAGTTTAATCTTCTGATCTTAATAGTGCATACAACTAGAAAAAGGGCTGCCTGCAACTCTCTTCTTTCTTTTCTAATTAAATGAAAACATAAAACGGCTATCAGTAAAAAGGATTACCTTTTTTTGAAAGCTAAATATCACTTTAACCCTATACTTTCCTTTAAAAAATGAGATGCCTTAGCAAAACTAAGACGAATTCTTTGTGCTTGGATGAACAACAGGAAAGCAAAGCCTCCAGGCCTCTGGGGAGGAACCTTGTCCCTGCAGCCCTGCTCTGATGTGCTTAGGAGATAAGGCTCCATAGTGACACTTAAGGAAAGGCCTGTTCACATTTGAATTTCTGCATTCCTCAAGAACAATTCATGGCAATAACTAACTTTGCAGAAGAGCTACATGAAAGCTTTGGCCAATGAATGAGGGTCATCTGCTCTTTATCACAAGGGTAAACCTCATCCTGGCCAGCTTCTAACCTTTTAACCCTGTGAATTCCTAATTTACACATGAATAATGGAATTCTTGCCTAGAGTGCAACTTTCAGCTTCTCCTTCCTAAATTTGGAAACCTAGGCTTGATTGCTTGCATGTTAAAAATCTAAAACTTGCACAGATTAAAGTTTTAGGTTTCCAGGTGCTGTACTATTACATTTCTGAATCAGAAGATATGATTGCTGACAAAAGCTTTGACCAAGAAAATAAAAAAAAGAACATACTTGCACCCTACTGCTATCAATAACTAGGAGAGAAGTAGCTTAAAAAAGAAAAAAAAAGAAAAACAAAACAAAACAAAACAAAAAACAGAATGTGCATCTAATGCCTATTCTCTTCCAGTTTTATATATGTATAACATCTTTACCCTGAACATAGGATAAAATAATTAGAGACTACATCACATGCTTTTATATCAGAACTAACTTCGTGAATTCAGAATCTCTAAAAATTTCACATTTCCAAAGAAAAATCTAAAACCACCATGTATTTCTTACTTTAAGTCCATAATACTGAGTGAGATTTCCTAGCAAAATATCTCATCAGAATTAAATAAAATTTGTGCCTATGAAGACTGTGGCCCCTAATTAAATGTTTAGAGTTGATATTTAAAAATCAAAGCTAAGTTCTATATAGTTCCACTGAAAAGTTTTTAATACTTATAACATGAAAACTACTTTACCACAGTGGACTTCAAACTTATTCACTTCTAATTAAAGATATATTATTAATGTTAGTATTATAAAGAAAAAATATCTAAAGATACTCAAAAAACCACTACTAACATTTGTTCTTTTTTCATTTATCACATACTGCCCAGAGTTAAGCTCTGTGTATTTTCAAAAGTGTTTCTGGGAGCTCTAGAATTCTCTCAGACTTCTGAGGAGGTCCTGGAAATAAAGTGTGCCTATGACAAACGCTTCATCATTTTAAGGCCTCCCTTCTCTTCTCCCTACTATCCTCCCACACCAAGGTAATACAAGTTGCAGTTCCTGGGTATGAAAACACAAGATTCCCCAAACTCCCCAAAAAGTGGAAAAATTACAACTCTATAAAATAATATTTACACTAGACAAAAATTAATTAAACAGAACATAAGCATAAAACGCTCAACAGTCTGAAAACAGTATTGTACAGAAAAACCATTATTCAACCAAAAAGAGAAAAAAGATTGTTAGCCAAAGATTACAGCAAAAACAAAATTACCAGAAATACTATTAGGTTTACGCTATTCTTTTTGTGGGGTCCTAGAATTGGGAACTTTTCTAATATTCTGATGTATTTTAATATAAAATATAATTATTTGCAGAAGGTTTTCCCAATGTAATAAATATTGTGCAAATGAAATCAGTCACTAAGATGAGTATAGATAAAATATGGACATGGAACGTTACAACAGTTAGCTTCACCTAGGAGATTCCTGCCAATGGCTTCCTAAATTTCAACTTTGTAAACCTTGAAGAAGCTATTTCTTAAAGACTGTGCCTTTATCTCAAGAATTCCCTCTTCCTATTGTTTATCTTGTAAATGAACAGTTCGTAGGTATGGTGCAAAAGCTATCTTCTGCGGATTAACTAAAACATGTAGCTAGGATGCCTATAAATTTAATACAGCTTTTTAAAAAGATTTAAATAGTGTATCATAATCTTGAGTGCTGTTTGATAAATCAGATCACCTGAAGAGTTGGAGAGCCTCAGTAAGAACAAGGAGTTCCATAACCTGTCCTAGGTCTATCTTTACACTCAACAGTGATCAGATCAACCACCATGCAATAGATCACTTGGACAAACAGTTGATCTGATGGGGTTATTAATACAAAGGGAATCATTAGCAAACTTTATGACAACTGGGGAAAAGTGAACAGATTGAGTTTAAATCCATGAGGCATAATATGGAAATGACCTTAATCTCTTTCCCACCCAGCAGGAAAAGACCAGGACTACTTCAAAGGCTTCAGAGTTACCAACCAATGCCCTCTCTTACAATTAAAAAGCAACATGGGTGATCTAAAAGCAGTCAGAGAAATGGAAGGCAGGACTATAAGAAAGATTTAACAGTTGAGGATTATCTACAAAGCAGAAGACTTGCTTGTGATTGTTTTCCTTTAATGACTAATTTCCAAATTATGAGATTTTAAAAGAATTTTTGTTGTATTGGCCAACCTTCTACACCCAGCTCTTCTCATAGTGTGCAATACTTGAAATTTATATAAGCCACCTCTACACATATTATTTTACTAGGCATTCTAAATGTAATGTTTGTTCTCAACCACTCATTTAATACCTATAAGCTGTTCTTTCATATTTTCTCTGCCTGCATTCTCATCAACTATCACCTCCAATAAAATGCTTACTATATATGCTGTTATATTAAAAAATCAAGAAATCATCGAAATGCAGCAATGAAAAATGTCAACAATCAAGAACTTAAACACTTACTTGATAAGGTAAGATGAGCTTTTTGACTAAGAATGGCTCCATATTTGTTCATTGCCAAGCACTGGTAAAATCCTTCATCAGCGTGGTCTCTCTTGCCTTCCACCTCACTGATGTATAAAGAACCGTTAGACAGAACCTGGATCCGTTTATTTTCAGACACTTTTGCTCCATTTTTCAACCATGTGACCTTAATAGGAACTTCTCCCTGAGCCTGGCAATCTAAAACGACTGGGTCCTTCCTTGTGACAGTTACATCCTGTGGTTCTTTTACAAAAAACAGTTCGCTAAAGCACCATACTCCTATAAGGAAAAAGGGGAAAGGCATATTCAGAATTATAGGCATAAAATCATTTAACACATAATTGTAAAACACATATTCAGTGAGTATGTGTATCAATAAGATAAAGTTATCTTTATCTATATTGATTTACCTTAGTAAACAGTCTAAATTTCAGCAAACCTTTCAAAAAAAATCAGAGAAATCACCTTTTACAAAATCAACACTAAGAGCATAGGGAAGATTTTAAAAACTACTATTCCTTTTATGAATCCTGTTCTCAAGTTCCTTGGTGGTTTTTAAATCATGGGGGAAACTCCTGAGCACAAGCTGTTTGCTACTTTTACAAGCTTGTCAAAAAGATCTTGAACAGAGTAAGTCGTTAAAGTCTAATTTTACAAGAAATCATTAGCAAAACTCCAACTCTGTGAACAAGCAAGTTTATTTCCTTGTCTCTCGAAGTGTTTTTGGAACCCTCCTTTGGCATCTATTCCTTTGGAAAGTGCATTTATCTTTTGTGACAAATTACAAGTTTGTATTTTTAAATCTGCCCTTTTACGGGAGACTCCAGCTCCTTTCCTTGAAAGCGATCCATTTACTTAATTTCTGCAGAGCGAGCTAGGTATTTAAAGGACAAACAATAGACTCTGAAAAGTTGATAACTCTTGCTGCTTGTACCCAGTGGGTGATCGGATTAGGAAACATTTCATTTTTTTTTTTTTTTAACTACCAACTGTTGGAAAAAATGCGTGACTAATTGGTCCTTACTGTCTAATAGGGATAGGATATTGCTTAATCAACCAACACACATTTTTATCAGAGCAAAGGAAGGGCTTTATCCTAAGCAGACACATCGCCCCTTGCCTCGCAAACAAAGCATCCGATGACCAACTAATACCCGGTAACCTCCTGCATTTAGTGCAAAGGCCAGCAAAAGTCTTGCAATATTGATAGGAGCTGAGTGGAGAGTTTGGGTTTGGGGGGAAGAGTTCATCTTCCTCCTGATCGTTTTGAATCCACGATTACAAATTTCCGGAGTTGATTTCTCTGTTTCTCATCAAGGCAGGTCTTTAGAAACAGCGCATGCTAGTCACGCTCCCACGCCCAGGCCCCTGAATTCCCCTGATGTATGCCCAGGGCAACGCGAGCGACACTAACAGCCCTGCACTGCTCTGAACACTCCGGAAGGCACCCATTGTGTTTCCGAGCAACATCTGACTTTGATCCTTTTCTCATGCTAACAGAAACTAACTCCTCCAGAAAAACAAAAGTCCGGCGTTTGTAACCTGTAAATAAATAACATCACCCATTCTCCCAACACCTCTCCTCTTCCCCCCTACTCCACCCCCAACCCCCGGCATCCACTTTACACGTTTATCTCTTTAAGGAAATCAGTACGGATGCAAAAGAGACAAACTGGTTCATCCAAATTTGCGCAAGGCTAATCTGGAGTATGGAGCAACCCTCAGATCCCTACACACCTCAGGCTCTGCCCCAAAATACCAGGCTGCGGAGAATATATACTATTTAGACACCTTCCGTCCCAGCTTTTCTCTCCGGGGCACAAACCCACCAAGCAACTTTCAACTCTCTTCTCTTTTCTTCACTCGATCCGGATGCGGGGAATTGGGGGGTACTAAGGGTGGTGATCTCGGCGCTGGTTCACCATCCCTGTTCCCTCCACCCTCCCAAACGCTGGGGAACCCCCACTGCAAGCAGGGGAAGCCGCGTGGAACCGCGGCGCCCCCTGCTAGACGAGGCTGCCACTAAGGAAACAATATAAATAAAAGCCACGTGCGGCCGCGGCTGCCCCGGCAGGCGGGCCCGGAGCCCGGGCTGGCGGCGGAGGCGGGGAGGGGGACGAAGTCGGGACAATGGAGCGAGGAGGAACGGGAGAGAGTGGACAGCGGCCGCAACAGCCTTGCAGCCCGTGGCTTGGGGAGATCAGTGGAGAGGGGCGTGCACCGGGAGAAGTTCCCGCAGCCCTGCCCGCGCCCCCGGCAGAGCCCGCGGGTAACTCGTGCCTCCAGCTAGCGGCTCCGGACAGGCCGCAGGAAGAGCTCAGGGAGTGGTGGTGAGCGACCCCCACACACACCCCGTTTCATCTTTTCCCATCCCTCTCATGCCTGCTCACGCCTCACACCTCAAAAGCAATGGAGAAGAAAGTGCGCCCACCTGGAGCAGAGCCGAGGAGCTGCAGGAGCAGGAGCGCACGGAGCAGCATCTCTGGCGGCCGCAGCCAGGCGAGGGGTCGCAGAGAAGGCGCCATTCAGCGGGGCTGCGTGGGCATGCTCCCCGGCCGCCCCGCAGCCACTGTCCGTCTGCCGGCCCCCGCCTCCGGCCTTCGGGAGCTTCCCGCGCCGCGGCCGGACGCGTGCACTTGGGCTTTCCGCTCGGGCACCGGCGTACGCGACGCGGCCAGCGGCTTGTCTCTGTGGTCGCAGCGAGGCCGGCGCACGGACACCGGCTCGCAGGAGGCGGGGGAGGGGGGCCAGAGAGTCCGGCCTGGGGGCGGAGTGAGGCGGTGGCTGGAGGAGTGCGGACCGCGGAGTGGACAGCGCCGCCGCTGCCAGCCTGGGGACTACTTTCTACATCTGGCTCCTGGTCTGGGGCTTGAGGTCGGTGCGGCCGGCGGAGGGAGACGCTGGGAGGGGTCCAGTGAAGACAGGGTCGCGGCCCGGCGGAAGGGGGCGGGCCGCGCCGGACAATGCACCTGGGGGTCAGGCCCTGGCTGAGGGTCTCCGGTTCGTGTCCCCGCCCCCCTCTGCCTCCGCGCCACCGTCGAGGGCAAAGCCACAAAGGCCGAGCCTCCCGGTCCAGCCTGCCCCCGGGGCCCCTATCCCGCCGGCTTGTTTAGGAATCGGGAAAGACTAGGCGCGGTGGGGGAGGGATGGTGTTGAGAGACGTAGAAAGGCCGGAGACGACTCCCTTGATGGCCCCCTGCCGATCCCCCTCCTCCCCTCACACGCCGAGGCCAGTGGAGGAAAATCTATTTCTCACGTCAGGGATTTGTCAGCTCGACTGGAGGCATCTCCGGGTGATAAGCCTCCATATTTGGGGATGGTTCTTAGCCTCTCTGCTTCCTTCAGATGCAGCACTGGATTAAAAACATCTTCGAAGAGTACCTTGAAATGAACAATTTCCTTTAGGAGAGACGTTTATCATCTCTTAAATTAGTCAAGTTCTTTAATTTGTGAGAACTGTGCACACAAAACGTCCGATCCTCCGAGTAGAGTCAAGATCCGGAGATTTCTAGCTTCTCTCCGCTTGCTGGGAAGTTGGGGTAGGCTTTGATAAGACTACCTGGTTAGAAGTTTAAACGGACTAGGAAAGACACAAATGTGACTATGTTCATATCTCTGAAAATTAAGGATGACAAGAGGAGTGAAACATACATTTACAAGATGTAATCAGATTGCTGAACATGTGCGGATCTCAGAGAGCATCTACATGTGGATTAGCAATTGCACATGTCATAGGGCATAGGCTAAAGGCTAAATTTAATGAAAGCTGCAGACAGAAATCTAGCTTTTGTCACCAGGGTATCAACATACTAAGTGCCTTCAGCATTTTCCAGAAACCCCCCTTAGGAAGAAGGGAAAAAAATTTCAACAATTTCAGAACTTCTGCTGGGGGGACAGCACTACCTTCCCCCAGAAGATTATTATAATAAAAATCAGCCTACTTTGCAATTTCAACTTTAACTGCATCTGAAATAGTAACACCCTTGCCTATACTGCCTCCAAAATCGTACTTACAATTTAGATGAATTTGAACTATTTCTAAGCATTCGAAGGTTCATGTAAAGGGAAAACATGTAGGGGCAATAAAGCAAAACATTTGCAAGGATATTTTAAATATCTGAAAATTCACACACAAAGTGATATTAATTCTTAACTGTATTGCCATTAAACTAGTTTTTTTTTTTCTCTTTTTTGTATAACATTCTTCTTCTGCCCCCGCCCCTCCATCTCCTAGTTCCCTTTCAACTGACCCTCAGTGCTCATATTTCCTGGATAAGAATTGCTAATAAGATGCTTTTATGCTCTCTTTCTTGAATAAATCAGAAGAATAAAGGCTGGGGAAAGGGAGAGATAAGCTAAAAGGCAAGGGAAGTTTTTTTTTTAACTGCCACTTTGTCTTTTCTTTAACATGTCAATTAATCATAGAAATCTTTGATTCTTATTAAGTGGCTTTGGACCTAGAGTTGTGTTGGAGAAGAATTTAGCATTACATCTAATATGAAGTAGAGTAATATAATGTAATGGGACTAGTTTAACAAGCCTATCAATTTTTTTGGATGTATATTTACTGTCCCATGTTGGGCAGCAATAGGCTTACTCTGATGATGTAATAATACCATACTGTATAAAATATGCAGTATAAGAAGAGCTTTCATATATACTATCTCATTTGATGCTTAAAATAATTCAATGAGGTAGCTGGAGGTATTATTTATTTATTTATTTTTTTAAAGATTTTATTTATTTATTCATTTATTCCCCCCCCCCCGCTGCTCGCGCTCGCTGGGTCAGCCAACCACGTGCCCAGGAGGCCCTGGGAACGAACCGGGGGCCCCCCATATGGTAAACGGGAGCCCCACTGATCAGCCACAGCCGCTTCCCTGGAGGTATTATTAATATCTCCATTTTAAATTGAAGAGACTGAAACTTATCCAAGGTCACTCATTAGTAAATGGTATCTGGGAACCAGAATCCATGTCTTCTGATTTCAAGTTTGTTGTTCTTTCTACTATACAATTCTTTCTTCCTTTACTTAAAACTTCTCTGTTTGGGAAAATACCTATTTGGCTTCAGAATTTATATCATGTCTTCCACAAAAAGCATGTGTAGGTCCCAAACCCTGGTCTTGTGGGTGTGAACTCATTGTATATAGGATCTCTTGAAGATGTTACTTCAGTTAACGTGTGGCCGAACTGAATCAGGCTGGGCTTTAATCTGGATTACTGGAATCCTTTATAAGCAGAATGAAATTCAGACATTGAGAGGGAGAAGCCATGGGGAGCAGCCAAAGGCCAAAAGTCAACGGAACCCGGAGGAGAAAAGAGAATATATTACCATATGTGTTGACATGTGATGGAAAAGCCATAACACCCCAAATATTGCTGGCCAGCTAGAAGATATTGACCCCAAGAAGAAGCAAGCCTTCTAACCTCTGAAACTGAGTCAATAAATTCCTGTAGTTAAGCCAACCCATTGCATGGTATTTGTTTTAGCAGCCAGGAAACTAAAATAAACATAGTACATGTCTTGAAAAGTGCAGGTATTTAAAAGCCAGATCTGATGAATTTAGTGACTCTACTGACTTTTGAGTAGTTCCTAAGATAGTACGCTAGTCCTGAAGGAGGTAAGTGCCTGGGATGTCTAACCTCCAATGTTAACCCCATTGGGAGATAAATCTCTTTGAAATAAACTACCTAAGTCCTATTTTGCTTTCATAGTCTAAAACAAAGACAAGTATTTGCAGACTGGAGAGTAGAGCCTACATAGTTAAAAGAGAGTTGAAACCTGAGGTTAGGTTTGAAAAAAAAAATTTTTTTAATGGAACTAGATTGCTCTAAAGAAGTTCAAGTCTTCAACCTAACTCTGGAAAAAATCCCATAACTTCATCCATCAAATGATAGGGCTATACCAAATGATCTTCAAGCACTCTGACCTCTAAACATTAACTGGTTCTGTGGAATCATAGGACCATTAGTAGATGCTTATGAATCATAGGGAATGGGAAAAAGCAGCAAAAGTCTGAAGAGTTGTTCAATTTTTCATTCACAAATATTTATTGAACTCCTACTATGTCAGACCCTGCATGAGGGTCATATTCCACAATCTTCACATTTTACAAATCACTTACTGATGAGCTTAATATTTGTCAAGAGAAACATTATGAAATTGATTATTTAAAAAGTGGTTCGTAAATCCATCAAAGTGATGATGACAAGGCAGAAGTCCAGGTTTGCTAAGATCAGAGTAGGTGAAAGAAAATGGAAAAGCAAAACATCTCAATTTGAACAAGACATTTGACCACATTTCTTGATATTCTTATAGACTAGACAGAGATATGTTAATTGGATGTTGCAAAATGTCTGCAAAATGACATTTAATTGAAGCAGGCATTCATTCCCACTCAAAGGCTCCCTCTTCCCAAGTCTCCAAAATATGTTTTGAATCTGTCCCCTACTCATATTCTCTTACCACTGCCCATGCCCCAGCTCTCAGTACTTCTCACCTGAACCATTGCATTGGAATGTACTGTCAACAGGCTTCCCAAAAATCTTCTAATCCTTCCATACTCCATTCCATTATTATTTCTACTGCCAGGTTAATTTTCCTGTGATATAGTTTTTCTTCTGATCAGAAAACTTTCAGTGCCTCCTCATTGCCTATAGAATGCTAAAATGTTCATAACAAATCCTAATTCTAATGGCCTCTAGATCTGGTCATAATCTGCCATTACAACTGTACATTTCATTTCTCCCATATATACTCAATACTCAGGCCAAAATAAACAAACTGGTCTTGTTCCAATGGCACTAACTTTTCCTGACCTGAGCTCTTGCAGGAGCTCTTCCCTAAGCCTAGAAAACTTTTTGAACCTTTCACCCTGATCCTGTAATTGAGACTCTTCCAAACCTTAACTATATTTTCAGGAGGCAGCACAGATGTTATTTTGTGTGGAATCTTGCAGTATTTTTGTGGCACATAACTTGTGTATATTTGCCAGTAAGCATCTTGAGGGCAGAAATCATGCCTGATTCATCTTGTATTCCTCACAATAGGAAGGATACTGCCTTACTATTTTTTTTTTTTTTTAAGATTTTATTTATTTATTCATTTATCCCTCCCTTGCTGTTTGTGCTCGCTGGGTCAGCTAACCACGCCATGCGGGCAGGCTTGCCTTCACTAGGAGGCCCCGGGAACCGAACCCGGGGCCTCCCATACGGTAAATGGGAGCCCTACTGATTGAGCCACAGCCGCTTCCCCTGCCTTACTATTAAGACGAACTCAAGAGATATTTGTTGACTAAAGGAATAAGGAATTACTATACCAAAATGCTGTTGGAGAGTAACTGGGAGAAAGGTCTCTGGGAGAGTATTGCAGAGTCCTGTATTTGGGGTTATCCTTGTCTAGTCTACATTTATTATTGTTGGCTTGAATTAAAATAGAGAAGGCATTTATTTAAAATGTTGCATGATAGAATGACATTGTTTTCCACTCCTGGTAGTTGTCTAGGAACTAAAAGGAGAGGTCCTGAGGGACTCTTCAAATGAGGATTTGTTACTAGTGTAACAATTTCCAAGAGAAAGGAAGAGAGTCAGGAAACAGGAGCCAGAAATAACTCATCAGGCACCAGAACTGAAGGGGTCATTCAAAGGCAGGAAAGGAGAGGTGATCAAGGGTTTACAGCAGAAGGGAGCACAGAACATTTAGAAACGAAGCCAAGAACACCAAACATCACCTTGGCCATGTGCCAGCAATGGGAAGAGTCTTAGACGAACTGCTGAGGCTGATCACATTCACTCATGCAGCAAAAAATACGAGCATCCTTTGTGTTCCGGGCACTGACATATGTTGAGGATACAGTTATAAGAAAATTATATAGATAATGAATAACATGGTAAAGTATGCAAAGTTTGGTAATATGAAAATAGGGGCATAAGGATAGCAATTTACACTGCTATGATGGGATGAGATGGGAAGAGAGGGCCCATACTACCAAGAAATATGAAGGGTCTCAGATTTTATCTTATTTGCAAGAGAACAAGTTAAGTCTGCCAGTCTCATGGATGGTGGTGGAAGACACGAGACTCCTGGGTCAGAGATGAAGAACAGTTTATTGCTCATGGCAATTGCAGTAGCCAGAGTATTAGCATTTTTATATCCATTCCCTAGGCCCCAAATCTTGCATGTATGGATTGAATCATATCTCCCACAAAGACATGTTCAAATCCTAATCCCTGGTCTTGTGGGTGTGAACTCATTTGTAAATGGGTCTTCAAAGATCCTCTTACTTAAGATGAGGCCAAACTGAATCAGGGTGAGCCTTAATCCACTATGACTGGAGTCTTTATAAGCAAAGGAAATTTGAACACAGGAGGAGACAGACAGGAAGAGAGCTGGCTATGTGATGGAGGCAGATTGAGCTATTGTTTACCAACCAGCCACCATCAGGGCACTACAGACTTCAGAGAAAACATGATCCTGCCATCACCTTGATTTTTGGACTTCTAGCCTCCAAATTTCCAGTTGTTTAAGGCAAAGTCTATAGTATTTGTTATAGCAGATCCGGCAAACTAAGAACCACAGGATGATACAAAGAGGGCCAGATGACACCTGAATACATAGTGGGTTCATGTTACAGGAGAGGAACCCTAAGCTTAGGGAACCCATACTATTATGATTGGCAGCAGGCATGCCTACATTTGCTCCAGAGGGAAACACTATCTCTGTCTTCCAAGGGTGGTCCTTATATAAACATCTTGAAAAGATGGTCTGCAAAGAGTGCTGTCGAGTTCCTCTCTTGCAAGATGTGTAGAAATGTGAGAGATCCGTGGAGAACTGTCTCTCGATATCTGCTTTGCAGTAAAGCTGATATCTGTCCTGAATCTTGAAAGTAAGTCAAAGTTTTCTAGTTGGACTGGGTTGGGGCTGGCCTTCCAGAGAACACAGTATGAATAAGGTATTGAAGTACTAGATATCAAGATAAATTCAGGAAACTGCAGGTATTTTAGGAAAGAGGACTCGTGCCATGCTATGGAGCTTGAATTTTGTCCTGGAAACCATTATTTCTCAAAGGTTACCCTTTGTACTGGTTGCCTATGGTGTACTCTTTAGTCTGTGCCCTGTGCCATGTGCTTTAGCAATTTTGTCTCCCTCAGTCCTCATAACCAGATAAGCTAAGTATTACTATCCTCATTTTACAGATGACCAAAGGCTCTAAGAGGTTAATTTAGTCTGGATCACACAGTGGTCATGATTCTAAAGTCATGATTCTTCCCCGAGTCTATCTGACTCAGAGTCCTTGTTCTTGGATCTCTCTATAAGTGTACTGTGAAAAGTAGAAGAGATAGAGAAGTGGTAGCTGGAGGTGGACAGGTAGAATTACTGGCAATTTTAATGATAATTTTCATTAGCAGAAAGTTGTTTCTATATTTCGTATGCTCTGAAATGGCACTTCTCACTAGTCCTTGCCAGCCCACTCTGCATTTTCTTTTCACAGTCTACCTGAGAATTCTACCTTTTCTCTGCTTGGCATGAACCAGTAAATCACAGACACTTGCTACAGTTGGGCTGTGTGATAGGTGAGAAGCATCTCCCTTGTTTGTCAAATAGCATGGAATTTAACTGAAATAAAAACTCCTAATTTTTTTGTTAATTCCATTGCCTTTGAAGGATGGGAGTCAGTGATGGACATGGGGAAACCTTTCTCATTTGCAGTTTGTGAGAAAAAGACCCACGGGTTTCAACCACAACTGGGCCAACAATGTGTGCGGGTGTCACTCTCACTAATGCACACCTGGGTTGTGTTCATAAACATGTATTGTCCAGATCAGGGAAGGTTTAGTCTCACTGTATATCACTTTGGTCATACTAGGTCTAGTATATTATATTCAGCTCTTGATTCCACATTTTAAGGGGCAAGGACAATCTAGAATGCAGGCAGAGGACAGCCCAGTGTTTGGAAACTATACTGATGATAGTATCAGCAACAGCAGCCATAGCTAACCCATTCCACAGAAGGGGACCCAAGGTCATACAACCAGTCAGTATATAAGGCAGGATTCAAGTTTGGGCTTGTCTGATCCATGCTTTTATTGCTTAACATGTATTTCTTTCCTAACCACACAGGAGTGGTTTTATCATTAGGGTTCATATTTGTTTTTGATAGTGCCCATAGGTGTATAGTAGACAGGATTCAATATTAATAGGACTTTTATTTGAGGGATTTTACTGTGATGCATTTAAGAAATAATAAGCAATATATGTATATGCATGAAAACAAGGTGCTGGCATGCCCAAATATACCTTCTAGGATCTGAAAGTAATCCCTCCCTCCTCTTCAGCAACGGGCTTATCTTCCCAAAAGAGCTCTAGTTCTAGCTCTGGTTCATACAACTTAAAGGGAAGGAAAGGGAAAAAATTAAGGAAGTGAAAATTTTGAGGATGCTGAAGAGAAATGTAATGAAGATCTGTAAGGTGAGATCAATGGGAACAGATGAAGAAAATGTTTAGACCAGGGGTTCTTAACCAGGCGTCCACGGATCCGTTGCAGTCCATGGAAAGATTTCAGGGGATCCATGAGCTTGAATTGAAAATTTTAAAAAAAATTATTCTTGTGGGGATGTGTTGGTGCAGGTGTGATATATTTATTAAATAATACACAGTATAGTATGAAATTAGTATGGGGTCTGTGATTTTCACCTGACTGGCAAAGGGGTCTGTGGAACAAAAAAGGTTAAGAACTCCTGGTTTAGACAATGTTGTGGAATAAATTCACAACAACAAAGTGGTTATGGGATTTAGAAAGTTCCCATCTTCTAACCCTGCTGTAGATCTCCTGACCACTGAAGAGGTGAGGTTCCTACTCATGTGCTGCTTGGTGGATGAGAAAAAGAAAAACAGGGTAGTGGGGGGAGGGAATGCTGTGTACCAAGACATTGGACCCAACACCTTCATGCTTCATTAGAGGCACTGCAGGGGTTTAAAAGGACTTCAGCACTCCATTTCTAGACACACCCATGCTAAGCTTTTATTTAGTACATTCATAAATCTTTTATGACTGTCCTCAAATAGTGCACCATGCCCCAACACCTTTACATAGCACCTAGCAAAGTGCTTTCAACACAGTGGACTGCGGTCCCCCAATTTTTGAGGGGAGGAATAAACTGCTTTTCACTTTGTCTCCTGATGAGTGGAGTAGTGATGATAAGTTTGTAGTCTATGGCTGGTATGTGTGTGTGGTGGGGTCGTGTGGAACGAGGGAAAGGAAAGATAGTTTACAGAAGCCTCTAGACTCTATCTCCCCACCCCCAACTCACCTGGCCAGTATTTCAAGTCCCAAGCATCAAGAGACACCATGTTCTACCCACTCCCTGTCACGTAAAATGTTGATGAAGCAATGGAGGGAGAGGTAGTGGCAACTCTATCACATAATTTGCTAATTAAGCTTTATGAACCGATAATTTTTCTGCTTTACTTCTCAAAGACCTCTATATATTGGTAACTATTTAACGTCTCGTTTTATGCATTTGATGTCAATAGAAAATTTCTAGATTGTCATTTTATATTGCTTTGTTATTTCTCCTCCTACTACCTATCATGAATAATATAATAGCATGAGTGGTATTTAGTAATTGCTGTTTACTGTTTGCCAGACAGCTGCGTCCATGTCATTCACCATCTCTATCTAGGGGCTCATAGACCTATATATTGTAGACACTAAGTACACATGCTTCTAAGCTAACAAATATGTATATGCATTTCTCCGGTTCATAGATTATATGGCTATCATTGGCAAGGGGTACTATGAGAAGGGGGTTTGGAAAGAATCATTTTAATAATTTTAATTAGAGACATACACTCTCTTAAAATTGGCCTAAACTTTCCAAGATTTTTAGATTGCTGCTTGGTGTTTCCCAGATCTCTTGGCTGTAAGAGTAGAGATGAAAAGGTAATTAATGTAGAGATATATATAACCATCCAAATGGAGTATAATTTCACTGCTTTGGTTATTGTTTTTTCAGAAAATTAATATTTTATAAGTTCAAATTTTTCATTAAAATAACTGAAACTGATGATTTAACTGGATAGTAGTTGCTCTGTATTTATTTAAAAAATAGTCTACCAAAAAAAAAAGAAAAAAAATAGTCTACCAATAAATACTCATTTTATACCATAAAGTAATATGCTTTTGTAGCACATTTAGTGATAACATGAATGGGAACCAAGACTCGGTAATTTGATACATTTTCATCTTCCGAGATGAAAATATATGACTATGTATTTAGAGGGTGGTGAGTATAATGTATTTATCACAGGTGCTGACAAAAATTAATCCTACTTGACAATATATGTTTCAATAAGTAGAAGAGATTTTGATTTTAAAGTTTTTCTTAACATTTCTCTTGGCATGTGACCAAGAAGACATCACATGCCCATTTATACCAGAAACTTGACTGAATGTCGGCTGCCATGGTACAGTATACTGGGTACTTGCTTTCAGTTTGAAGCTGAAACTCCACTGGTGAAAGAGGGTTAATTTCTTCAAAGACTTCACAGAAGCCCCTTCACAGCCTTTGAGAGTGCAGATAATCTCAAAGCTTGTTCTGTTTTATCACCCTAAATGTAAGGAAGGAGGAAGAGCTGCCTTCTCTTCCTCCTCTTCTTTCACATCTTTTTTTTTTTTTTTTTTTTTTAAGATTTTATTTATTTATTCATTTATCCCCCCCTTGCTGCTTGTGCTCGCTGGGTCAGCTAACCACGCCCCGCGGGCGGGCCCGCCCCCACCAGGAGGCCCCGGGAACCGAACCCAGGGCCTCCAATACGGCAAACGGGAGCCCCACCGATGGAGCCACAGCCGCCTCCCCTTTCACATCTTCTTGATATCAGGGATATACAGACTGAAATCTCGCTGTGTGTTTTCTAAGGTGGCCCTACTTTCTGATAGGGCCAAAAGCAGATGAGTGAGGTCTTTCTTCTCTGGCTACCCTAAGACAGCAGCCTGTTGCTCTCCCACTATCATTCTCTGTCCCCTTGCCCTGCTTTATTTCCCTTCCCAGTATGGCATTATTTCATATATTTATTTGTGATTTATTTATTATTTGTCTTTCCCCCTTCAGGACTTCATCTGGTTTACGATAAACAGAAGAATTTCTGATACATAATGGCCATTCAATACATGTTAAGAGAGTGAATTAAGGCATTTTATAGAAATGATCATTTCATCTGTTGATAGTTTATTATTAGTGTCTAGAGAATATTCCTGAAATGTCCATTGTTTGAAATAGACCTCTTTTTATGATGAAAATTCTATTATATAAATATAAAAGGCTCTTTTTGAAAAATTTCTTTCAGGCAGTACCATCTTTTTCAGTACTTGGTTTAATTTTTCATTATCAGGCATTCTCCTGGATACTGAGTAAACCAAGATGAAATGGTATGGCCCAACCCTCGCAGAGCCCACATAGCTATGGAGGAGTCATAAAAAATGCTGATAACGCCTTGTGATACATGTTGTAACAGCAGTTTCAACTCATCCTTAGTTGGGTAGGAATGTACAGGTGGTGGAGAGGACAATTCAAGATAGGATATAATTTTAAATATCAATGTGAATGTTATTAAAGTGACATATGTAATAAGAGTAAAAAGTCATGATGAAAATGAGCAATTCTGTGGGCCCGCCCGTACTGGCCAAAGGCCTTCACTACCCGACTCCACATTTGGGCTGGTCACTCCAATAGGGCTGTGCAGCCTATGTTCTGGGACTTCCCTTTCCAGCTCTCCAGAGCTGAAGCTGCTTCCTGGATGCCATGTCTTCTTCTTCCTTGCTTATTCCTTTATTTTGATAAAGCATATCCTCTAGTAGATCTCTGAGAAAGGGTACATAAGGAGATATTTTTCAAGTCTTTGAATATCTGAATATGTTTTTGTTCCACTCTCAAGCTCGATTGGCAAGATACAGAATTCATTGAAAATCATTGTCCCTCAAAATCTACAAGGCATCCACTGTATCCTGGCATCAGTTTGAATTGAGGAGTCCAATATACCACTTGATTCCTATTCCTTTGAATGTAGCTCATTTTTTCCTGTCTGGATATTTTGAAAATTATCTCTTTATCCAAGGTTTTCTGAAATGTCACCATCATGTGTCTTGATGTGTGGGTTATTTTTCATTCATCATTCCAACAACCAATGGTATCTTGCTGAGTTGTAAGTTTCTTGAGTGAAAATTTTACTGACTTTTATCAGCACCTCCCATAGTTCCTTGCCAAGTGGTCTGCTCGTGACTTTAGAAAAAAATTAGAGAAAATTGTTTGTATTTTGAATAGTTATTTTTAGTTGTTTGCCCAATTTATTTCAATTTTAAATCTTTGTAATATGAAAGAAATTTCAAAAGCAGTGTTTTTTCCCTACAAAATAAAACATATAATGCCTTCCATTTATATAATGTTTTATAGTTTATTTAGTGTTTTCAAAAACTTGATCTCATACAATATCTTATCAGCTATTTTGTAATATTTTCTTTAAAGATAAATCACAGGGAAGAAGATGTTGCTCAAGTGATTGAGCTCCTGCCTACCTTATGGGAGATCCCTGGTTTGGTTCCTGGTGCCTCCTAAAGAACACAGCAAGCTGGCATGACATGGCAAACTGATGCAACAAGATGACACAACAAGAAACACAAGAAGAAAAACATAATGAGAGACACAATAAAGCAGGAAATGGAGGTGGCTCAAGCAATTAGGCACCTCCCTCCCAAATCAGAGGTCCCGGGTTCGGTTCCCCGTGCTTCCTAAAAAAAACAAGGAAGAGGAACAGACACAGCA
This sequence comes from Tolypeutes matacus, assembly GCA_026826555.1. Taxonomy (NCBI): domain Eukaryota; kingdom Metazoa; phylum Chordata; class Mammalia; order Cingulata; family Chlamyphoridae; genus Tolypeutes; species Tolypeutes matacus. The sequence continues at coordinate 2,651,934 of JAKSZT010054395.1, read as the reverse complement.
AATACAAATGAGGGGATGGGGAGAAATAAATAAATAAAATAAATCTTAAAAAAAATAAATCACAAAAACAGTGAATAAAAACTCATTTGATAATTTCTTTTTTCTATTTCTTAAAGAAATGGTAAGTATATGGGGGCGGATGTGGCTCAAATGATTGGGCGTCCGTCTGCCATATGGAGGGACCTGGATTCGATCCCCGGGACCTCCCGGTAAAATAAAATACATAAATATAGAAGGCGCATGGGCTGCCAGGCTCTGTGTGCCGCTGAGCCGTCGGGCCCCGGGAGCCATGCAGCAGGATGATGACGTAACGGGAGAGACAAGACGAGATGCTCCGAAAGCTACAGAAGCCAGGAGCTGAGGTGGCGCAGGCAGCAGAATACCTCTTTCCTACATCGGAGGTCTCCAGGATCAAATCCTGGTGAAGACTGGAGGAGGAGGATGAGAAGAGATGGCAGGAAACAGACATGGAGAATTGCCCAGCGAATGGACAAAAAACAGCAAATGGGGAAGGGGGTGTTTAAAATGGATAAAGTAAATAAATAAATCTTTAAAAAAAAAAAAAAGGTAAGTATAAGTGTGATTTTCTTGTATTAGTGATTAGTGTATCATTTTCTTTGCACTAGATAAATTAGAAGAACAGGGAAATTTTAAAAGGCTGTCTGGTGAAAAAGGTGAAAAGTGAGATAGATGATTTGAGGTGGAAATGGAAAATTCAAAGAGAGAAAAAAGACAAAAAACAAAACAAACAAACAAAAAAAAAAAAACCCCACAAAGAACTAATGATCTGTGAGAGGAACCAGGTTGATGTCTTAAAAGATGTAGAAATTAAAACAAAATATTGTACTTTGTATACTGAGGTGACAAACAGGTCTGACTTCATGGGTTTGTAAGGGTCCAACTTGCCTGATAGAGGACTAAGCATTGAATCCATTGCTTTTGCTTCCTGAAGATGGAGAGGATTTCTGATGGTAAATTGTTTCTTCCATCTCTGGTTTCACCAGCAAATCACTCTCTTTTGGGTTCCCAACCAGCCTGGGAACAGGAATCTATCTCTTGTCTTGATTTTAGGTTTAAGACTAGCTTAAATGGCTTTCTCAGTTGGTACATGAATGCTCCCAAGAATAACACAAAAATTCAAAACCTACTAAACCCATGTCTATTTCATTAAATTATTTTTGCTTAATATTTTTTTTCCTTAGTCCAACATTAATTCCAGTCTTAGACTACCTTGGGAGAAAAATAGTGCTCATTCTAACTACTAAACTTCACTTGATTTGGAAACTATATATATGAAGGCCTCTTGTTCCAAACATTCATTTTTATTTTTATAGTCATGGTAGCTATGAAGAGTGAATTCTCTAATCTCAAATCTAAATACTTGGGTTCAAATCTTATTTCCATCATTTACTTATTTTGTGATCTTGGGATGATCACTTAATTCCCTGAACCTCAATTTTACCACCTAAAATATGTAGATAATAATAGTAGCTTGTTATCATAAAGGAATATCATAAGGAATAAAGAAGATAATATATATAAACAGCTCAGCAGAATACCTGGCACATAGCAGATACTCAACAAACATGAACCACACTATATTTGCATATATAATATACAAAGAGCTCTATATTCACTTAAGCAATTAAAATTACAAAAAAGCTAGGATTTTTGCTTTCAGTGAATTTAAGGATTTCTGACTTTCAAAAGATCAGAAAATAGCTGATGCCCCTTTCCTCCATATGAACTATCAGAATTAATGCATAGGTATTCAATTCCATTTCTATACTGACCAAGAAGCTTCAAATCCATCCCCTCTACCAAAGAGAGTTACAAAATTTCTTGGAAAGTCTACTTATAAACACCCTTTCCCGATATTTATGTTGCATATAATGGTTACTTTAGATGATAAGAATTTGAGTAATTTGACTCTAAAAATTTTTTAAAAGATATTTGCAACACCTGTGACCAGATAAGAGGGTGTTTAGTATAAGGAAGGTGCTGACAATTTATGAAATGAATCAAGTTTTGTTTCTGCATGCTGATTTGTTAGGCTCATATACTACTTAGGATAAGTAACAATAGCTGCTGTAAAATTCTGTGGTTTAGTATAATAAAATTCTATTTCTTGCTTGTGCCATGTCATGTTGATATCTGTGGTTGGTGGGTGACCATTCACTTGGTTCTTTCTAGTTTCTAAAGGCTGCCCACAATCCTTGGCTCGTGGCCCCTTCCTCCGGTTGAGTTCTTCTCACATTGTATCACTCTGCCCTCCCCTTATGCTTCCCTCTTCCACTTAGGGATTCTTGTAATTACGTTGGGCCTACCTGGAAAAGCAGGATGCTCTCCCTCTTTTGAGGTCAGCTGATTAACCACCTTAATTCCACCTTCTACCTTGATTCCTCTTTGCCATGTAATCTAACATATTCACAGGGTTCAGGGATCAGGACATGGACATCTTTTTTTGGGGGGGATGCTCATTGTGCCACCTACCACAGTGGGTTAGAAATTCAGGAGCAGCTTAACTCAGGATCTCTCATGAGGTTGTAGCCAAGATGTTGGCCAGGCCATCTGAAGGCTTAACTGGGGCTGGAGAATCCACTTCCAAGGTGACTCATCAAGTTGTTGCTGGTTGTTGGTGGAAGGCCTCAGTTCCTCCGCATGTGGGTCTCTCTCCTGCTGCTTGCATGTCCTGGAGGCATAGCTATTGCCTTCTCCCAGAGCAAGTGATCCCAGAGAGCAAAGCAGAGGGAGAAATGTCATACTTGCAGCCTATTCTATAGGTCAAAGGATAACTCTGAGACGCTGTTGGAAGGGGCTGTACGAGTCTGTGAATAACAGCACGTGGGACTCAGGGGGCCATCTTGCGGGCAGGCCACCACACATGAAATCTTTTCTAACCATTTCCCTGCCCTCTTCCGACTTACACTACCCTTCACTTCACTTAATTGCTTACAGGTCAGTTTCCCTTTCCCTCATTCTGGGCTCATTGAGGTTAGGGGTTATGTTTTATTTAGTTCTGAATTCCTAACATTCAGCAAGCACAGTGTGGTTGAATTGAATTTAGTTAAGGAAAGAAGTCTGAGGATCAGAACTTGGAAGCAAACACCACTATTTTAAGGGAGACTTGCTGAATCTGGCTGGTACCTTAATTGAATTTGAGGTCTAGCCAGAGAGAAATCTTGATCTGCTAAATCCCTTGAGAGACAAGAGAGCTTCACAGTAAAATGTAAGCAAATCGAGGGCTGGGGACCATGTATAATATTTATTTGACTGCTTTCCTGCCTTGAATAAAATTGAAACCTGATAACTATGCTAAATACCTGCAGTCTTTTTGTTTTTAAACAAATCAATTTTATTAATACATATTAATAAAGCATAACAATTTATCTAAAGTGTACAATCAATGGTATTTGGTATAATCACATAGTTGGGCGTTCATCTCTTCAATCATTAGAGCATTTTCATTATTTCAATAATAATAAAAAACAAAAAAACAAACAAGAAAATTCCTCACCTCTCAATCTTTCTGTTTCCCCTGCTATATATAGCTGCTATTCCTAACTATTCTTGCACAGTTATTTATTTATTAAGCAGCTTTATTGAGATACATTCACATACCATATGAGCAATGGCTTTTAGTATAATCACAATGTTGTACACTCATCATCTCAAAATTTTTAGAACAATTACATTACTCCAAAAAGAAAGACATTACACCCCTTGGCATTCCTTCCCCAGCCCTACATAACCACTAATCTAATTTCATCTTTATAAATGGATTTATATTTACATTTTATATAAATGGAATCATACAATATATAGTACTCTGTGTCTGGTCTCCTTCACTTAATGTTTTTTTTTGGTCTGATATTAACATTTTGTAGTATTAACCTACATTTGTTCAGCTTCAAAGAAAAACAGTCTTATAAAATGTAATTTTACCCATATTCATATTTCACATAATATATTTATATTTCACATAATATATTTCATTCATAATAGGGCTATCATATAGTATTTGTCCTTTTGTGTCTGGCTTGCTTCACTTAATGTCCTCCAGGTTTATCCATGTTGTCATATGCTTCACGACTTCATTTCTTCTTACCACTGCATAGTATTCCATCATGTGTATGTGCTGCAATTTGTTTATCCATTCACCAGTTGATGGATACCTGGGCTATTTTCAACTTTTGGCAATTGTGACTAATGCTGCTATGAACACCAGTGTCCTGCAGTCTTTTTAATTGTCTTTTGGCACACTCCTCACTCTTGATCCTTCAGTATTTGACTATGTAATGACAACAAATAACTGAGGATGATTAAGTCTGTGTTATCAGGCCCTCTACTCTTTCTTTCTAAGCATCTTTCTGTAAACCAGACTGTTATTTGGCCTCCATTTTAAGTTCCCAGCTCTCCTGACTTCTCTCCTTCTTGGATAGCAGTATAAAAGATTGCAGGGGAAGACACTATGTTTGCTCTGTGAATGTCCCTATTACATTTCCCCATGAAATGTACTCAGTTTTCCAAACTGAGTATGAATCTAGACTCTTTAGAGAATTTTGCATTAGTGAATCTTGTGTTAGTGAAAATGGTTTCAAAATTAGCTTAAATTCTTAATAGAAACCAAAGAGACTTGTGGGTGGCATGTGAATCGAAAGGAAAGAATCTGCTAGTTTCTGGTCAAAAGGTGACCCTTTTAAAGACATATTTGTTAGTTGTGAGTGACAGAGGTTACAGAGCCAGCCAGGACCATTTCTAAAGTGTTAGGCTGACCTTAGGTAACAAGGTCATGAGGTCAGTTTGGGTCAGGATTGGTCGAGGAGAACTCTTTGCCTTTTGTGGAGAGCTTTTAAAAGGCTTCAACTTTCTGTCCCTCCCTCTCTTCTTTCTGGTCTCACTCTGCCTTGCTGTTTTCTAAAAGTCACCAAGATTGGAAAACTGATTTGCTGGTTGTTTTTCTGTCTGACCTCCCCAGCCTAAGGGCACATGGATAACCAGATGCTGTGGCTCAAGCCTCCTCCACTTTGCCAGGGTGGCCGAAGTCATTAAGTCTGGAGATGGGAAGTCTCCTTATTCCTTTGCTCTCTGTGTGAATTGTTTAGTGCAAATAAGGCCTTTTCTGGATATTATTTCCTTTCAGCCTTTTCTGTTTATGAATGTTTAAATCTGATAACCTTGAGCAATTTGTTCAACCTTTTTAGGACTCATTTTGTTTATTTTTTTAAACCTTATCAACAAAATGAGAAAGTTGGTCTATAAGATATATACTTGCTTCTCATTTTGTTAGTTTGAGTAGCTATAAGTCCTTTCCTGATTAGTAAAGAATTAAAGACAGGCCACATTCTGTTTTCTATAATATTTACATCTCTCTAGGAATGACGACAATGGATTACTCTTTTTTTTTTTCTCTTCTGGCATTAAATATTTTGGTTGGAATTAGAATATTAGAGGAAATGAGCTGGAAAGATGAGAAGTAATTGGAGAATGGGCTACTGCTTGAAATAGAGTCTGTAATATGATATTGGGAATGGGCAGTTGAGACAGAGTGAGAGAAAGACAATTGAAAGACAGGAACTGAGAGGCCAGAGTGTTGGATGAATTGTCTACATGGGTACTGAAGCCTTCAAGAATGATGATGAGGAGTGGAGGAGAGAAAATACAATGAGCCAAGCTGAGTGCTCAACTCTTCACTGAATGAGGGCGTGTGTCTTGGAGGCTGGTAGGTGAAGACAGTAGGAAAGGTGTGGTATATGTACAGGAGGGGGAGGCAGTGGGGTCAAGAAGCAGTGGTCTGGAAGGCACAGTGAAAAGATAACACTTTCATTTCTCCACTAGGAGAAAACACAGGATCACTGGAGAGGGCTTTACGGAAACTGCATCCTCATGGACAGCCAGGCGTCATTTATTTTTGAGCTTTGGGGGTGCAAAGCAGCTTTTATTATAGTGGGAACAATTTCCTAAGGAGTAAAGTTGCTTCCACTGAAAAATTAGGGGTGGGAAGTAAATAATAGGAGGGACTGTTAATAGCTATTGTCAACAAAGAAACGAGCTTTTTTTTTTTTTTTTTTAAAGTAAAGAATATAAAATAATGGAAGATTTGCTGTTTTCCCCAGAATGAAATCTTCTCTCTGACCAGCCTTGGCCTCTTATTTTTCCCCATGTGTTGGTCACCATAATGTCTGTATTCCCACTCTTCATCTTAAATCATGGTAATAAACCATTTTTTTCTTGAGGACCTTCTGCAAGGAACTTGAATGCATCTATTGCTCCTTTTTCACATTATTCATGTTTTATTTTTAATTTAAAAAAAATTTTTACAAACAAACACTCTCCTTTCCCCCTCCCCTATTCCACTCTCCCCCAGTAACCTCTAATCTGCTTTCTACCTCTACAAATTTGCTATTTCTGGTCATCTCTTGTAAATTATATCATACCATTTTTGTCCTTATGTGTCTTGCTTGTTTCACTGAGAAAAATGTTTTCAAGTTTCTTCCATGTTGCAGCATGTCTTATAATGTCATTTTTTCTTATGACTGAATAATATTCCATTGTGTGTGTGCACATTTTGTTTATCCATTCATTTATTGATGGACATTTGAGTTGTTTCCAGCTTTTGGCTATTGTGGATAATGCTGCTATAAATATGGGTGGTCAAGCATCTGTTTACAACCCTGTTTTCACTCTCTTTGAGTTTATATGTAAATCTGGGATTTTAAGGTATTTCTTTATTTAACTTTTTGAGGAAATGCCATGTTGCTTTTCAGAGTGGCTGCACCATTTTACATTCTACCAACAGTGCTCTAGGGTTCCAATTTCTTCTCATTCTCTCCAACACATGTTATTTTCTCCTTTTTAAATAATAGCTGTCTTGTGGATGTGAAGTAGTAGCTCATTGTGGTTTTAAATTGCATTTCCCTAAGGGCTAACGATGTTGAACATCTTTTCACATGTTTATTGGCCATTTGCATGTCTTCTTTGTAGAAATGTCTTTTCATGTCCTTTGCCCATTTTTAAATTGCGTTGTTTGTCTTTTTGGTGTTGAGTTGTTGGAGTTCTTTGTATATTCTGGATATTAAACCCTTATCTTAAATATGGCTTGAAACTAGTTTCTCCTATTCTGTAGGTTGTCTTTTCACTTTCTTGCTAATTTCCTTCGATGCACAAAAGTTTTTAATTTTGATGAAATCAAATTTAGCTATTCTTTATTTTGTTGCTCATGCATTTGTTGTCATATTAAAGAATGGTAACTCTTATTCTTGTAAACTATTTAATATGTATACTTGCTGTGTTCTAGAAGGTGGAGTAAGACATGGGTGCCTACCCCGAGTCATAATCCTTTGCTTTCAGCTCCAAACTACTCAAGAAATTTAATACAAGCTTCTAAGACTTTACATATGGTAAATGCTGAGCATATGGTTGTATCTGATTTATCCAGCATCTAATTTATATATTACTCATGTAAGCATCACCATTTTATAAGAGTGCTTTTGACAGTGATTTCTTATTAAAATTACTTTGTCTTTCCCCCTTTTAAAGCACATTTGGACATACATATTTTAAACAGAGAAATTGAGTGATTTCCTCACATACACCTTAATTGACTTAGAGATATTTCCTCCTCATTATCCTCTTTCCATCAATTTGGAAGGAAAATCAACAAGACCTCACCATGAATCCTCTCTACCTCTGCACTTCCTTTTTTCTCCTCTTAGGAGAGTCTGCTGGATCTGGGACTGACTTTTGAATATTGTCTAGGCTTCCAGCAGCAGTGATCTCAGCTCCCTAAAACCACAGTTGCCTATGGCTTTGGGGTGCTCCACAAATGTTGGGAGCCCAGAGTCCCCCCTAGCCCCCCAACACACACCCTGAGGTATTTGCCTCTTAAAGTATCAGGGCAATGTATGTGTGTATATAATATATACTGTATGTGATAATATGGTCATATTCTATAAATACATATACACACAGAAAAAAAAAAAAAAAAGTATCAGGGCAGGCATGCTGGCAGTTCTGGCTGCCAGATGCTCATCTAGTTCCTTCTGCCTCTGTTTTAGAAGAAAATAACTGGGGGAAGAAGAGGAAACGATTGTGTTAATGATCATGACCCTACAAAAACCTAGTGCATACGCTGGAGGAACAGAGTGTTGGAAGGGAGGACCCTGAGCACCTTATTGAGAAATTTAGATTTGTCACCATCTGATCCACTTCAACAAATATCTACATGAGTGAAATTCTGTCATGTGAGCAATGGGATGCATAAGACACACAAGAGGTGATAGGTTCACAAATTAATGGAGGGGAAGAAAAATACATATAGAACTTAAATACAAATATATAATAGTGTAATAATAAGATATATACAATAATATGTGTATGTGGCAAAAAACAATTTGGGTGATAAAGAACATTTTGGAAGTCTTAATATTTATCTAGACACTGTTAGGATTTGGGTGGAGATTGGAAAAGGGAAGGTAATGTCCCATATGGGATAATTCTTATAATTAGGACTATTGTAAGGATAAAGAAGATAATTTGGGTTAAAAGTTTAATACTATGGTAGCTCTGTAAATGGTAGTTGCTATTATTATTATGTTCATTGCAATCGTTATAATTATATGGAATCTAATTTAGTCCCAAAAAGCAAGACTTGGAAAATGATTGAGAGCAAAGGAAAGCATCAAAACAACCCTATGCTGTTAAATATCTTTGCAAATGAAAAAAAAAAAAATTTACTCAGCAGCCTCTTATCTTTTCGCTTATGTATATTTAATATAAAACAATGTGCTATTAAATGTCTTTGTAAATGAAAAAAATAAAAACATGCCCCTAAATGGTTACATAAAAGAATATCCTCATTCTTAGTAAGTGTAATTAGAAGTATTAAGTGTTCTAGGAGCATGATATATACAACCAACTCTCAACTGTTTAGAAAATAGATAGGTAGGTAGGTAGGTAGATAGATAGATAAACAGAAACAAAGATAAAAAGAAACAAAGTTTTGGCAAATGTGGCAAAACATTAAAAGCTAGTGAGGAAAAAAAAAAAGCTAGTGGATGTGGGTATCTGGATGGGGGCATGTTGAAGCTTTCTGTATGGGGTCTGAATTATTTTTGCATCTGATCTGTAAATACGAAATTATTTCAAAATAAAAAGTTAAAACAAAACAAACAGAAAACATGACCCTAAGATTTGGGAGAACTGAGGCATCAGAGCATAAAGAGTGAAGCTGGGATCTGGGGGAACTTAAAGCCCAGTGGCTCCCTTCTCCTCAGCCTTGTGCTCTAAGCTCAGCAGACTTCTTTAACAGCCAGAAACAACTTTCATTTCCCTATCCACTTCCTACCCACCCTTCCAAGCCCTGGCCAAATGCCAGCCCTTTCTAAAGCTTCTTTCCTCCCATGAGTCCAAAACACCTGAGCACGTCCCCTGTGTGAGAGCACGCTGCTTGTGGTTGGATTGTGAACACATTCATGTATCTGCCTCCCCCAATGGACTGGTTTGGGTGCCTTGCACTTAGTGGGTGCCCAAGAAGTATTTGTTGATGGTGAATTTAAAGGCAGATTTATTACACTGACATTTTTTATTTAGATGTAGGGGGTAGCTCCAAACCCCAGATGTGTAATAAATTAATTTTTCTCTAAGTACAATTAAAGTCTCTCAGGGTGGCAGAAATTTAATAGCAGTCAGGGAGGGGTTCCTCTTGCTTTCTAACCAGCCCTAGAGGGCTCCTCTAGAGCCATGTAGTCCCCAGTCTTCAGGCTACACAGCCCCCTCCTGAGGAACCCCTTGTTCCTCCATGCTTCTCTGGGCCTCTCAGGTTCAGGGGACTCACTCTTCTGCCCTGCTATGGTTTGGGCCCAGCTCTCAGACATGCACACTGGGCTGTGCTGCCTCCTACACTCTATCGGGGGATAAAGACGTGAATGTTCTCTCCTCTCAGCATCCCCAAACCCACCTGCGATTTCTAGATTTCTATAGTGATTTCCCACCTCCACCCCCAGGCCAGGGGGAAGGGGCAGGTAGGGCACAGGCCTCCTTTCTCAGGGAGCTACCTGCCAATGATCTCTTATCACTGCCTGCCCCTCAGGCCTGGATTTTCCTCCTCCTTCCAAATCAGAAAATTTTCATCCTGACTCAAGAGTGTGAAAACTTGCCCAAGTTTTTTTTCTGTACCCTGGGTGTCCCCTTCAGGCCTGGATTTTTTTTTTTTTTTTTTTAACTTTATTTTTCTTTATTTATCCCTCCTGCAGCTCCCAGATGATTCTCTTGTCTGTCTGCTCATTGTTGGCTTGCCTTCTCCAGGAGGCACCAGGAACGGAACCATGACCTCCCACATGAGAGGGTAGTGCCCAACGGCCTGAGCCACCTTTGTTCCCCGTGGGCTGTGGCATCTGCTGGCTTGTGGCATCTGCTTGCAGCAGGGAGTGGCATCTATCTCATTGTGGTGGGGGGCAGTGTCTGCTTGTCTTCTTTGAAGAGGCACCGGGACCCGAACCCGGGACCTCCCCTGTGGTAGGCGGGCACCCAACTGGTTGAGCCACATCTGCTTCCCAGGCCTGGACTTTTGAGGGCCAAAAGCCATTTCCTCTACGTATTAAAGCACTGAATGCTCAGGGGTCCAGCTGCCCAATTAAATGAAGGGTTGAGGGGTAACAGTGAATACTGGGGTGGGGGAATCTTTAATATTTCAACTATACAGGCATCTAGTCATTTGGGGATTATGGCAGGGAAAAGAGGTCTGGAAGTGTATGTTTCAGAATTGTGATTGTTTAGAGCTATATGTACCCCCCCAAAACATGCTATTAAACTTAATCCATTCAGTGGCTGTGAACTCATTTTAAGTAGAACCTTTTGATAAGGTTACTTCAGTTAAGGTGTGGTCCAGGATTACTAGAGTCCTTTATAAACAGAATGAAATTCAGAGAGAGAAAGAAAGGGAGAGCCAGAAGCTCAATGTCAGTGAATCCAGAATAGAAGGAAAATGTCAGGAGAGGCTGCCATGTGCATTGCTATGTGACAGAGGAGCCTAGGACCAAGGACTACCAGCAGCCAGCCCCAGAACGCAACAGTCTTCAAGAAGAATGCATCGCCTTGATGATGCCTTGATTTGGACTTTTTCCTAACCTCAAAACAATGACCCATTAAATTCCTATTGTTGAAGCCATCCCATTGCATGGTATGTTCTTGAACAGTCAAGGAAACAAAAACAGGAATAAACACATATATTGGTGATAACCAAAGCTGAGAATGTTTTCTCCATGCGTGTGGAAGGGGTAAAAGAAGTCAATCAAGTAAATCTTTTGATTAAGCATTGTGCAAAGTACCCCTGGGGGACAGCCAGGAAGCTTGCAATTTAGCTATACAAAACTCTCATAAAGATAAAAGAAAAATAAATAAATAAATAAATAAATAAAAACTCTCATAATCTGGCCCCGGGCTCCCTTTGGAACCTCTTTTCTCACCACTGCCTTCCTTGACCCACCTCTTGTCAGCTCTGTACCTTTGCTAGGCTGTTCCTAAAACTGAAAGATTGCCCTTGAGGCTCTCTCCCATCTCTTCTCCAGCCAGCAAACTCATCCCTAAGGAAGATTAGATGTCTTCTCTTGGAAGGTTACCTAATGCTTATGAATCTATCCACAGCACCCAGTAGAGTACTTAGTATGTGACAAAAAATCAGTAAATATTTGTTGATTGGATGAGGGAATGATATATACATTCAAAGTTATTAATGACAAAACAATAATAATATCTGACCAGTCAACAATGAGAATAATAATAAACACTTCTTGCATTGTATTAGTCAGCCAAAGGGGTGCTGATGCAAAATACCAGAAATCTGTTGGTTTTTATAAAGGGTATTTACTTGGGGTAAAAGCTTACAGTTACCAAGCCATTAAGCATAAGTTACTTCCTTCACCAGTCTATTGCCATGTGTTGGAGCAAACAAAATGTCTGCCAATATCTGCCAGGTTTCAGGCTTCCTGAGTTCCTCTCTTCCTGGGGCTCATTTTTCTCTGGGCTCAGCTCCTCTGTTTTCTCTACAAGGCCAGCTGTAGACTACCAGGTGAATGGCTCTGTCTCTCTCCCCGGGGCTTCTGCCGTGTCTAAGTGCCATCTCTGTTCCTCTGTGTTCTTTCCCTGTGTGTTCACTTCCCGGGCTCCAGCTCAAAACTCAGCATCAGAACTCCAACTCTGTCCTTTGCCATGTCTTTTATCTGTGAGTCCCCAACCACCAAGGGGCAGGGACTCAATGCCCTACTGACTTGGCCCAGTCAAAGCCCTAATCATAATTTAATCTCACCAAGAGGAAGAGAGCAGTTTATAAACATAACCCAATATCTCTTTTTGGAATTCATAAATAATGCCAAACTACTACATGAATGGTCCAGATTTTTTCCCAAGCACTTTGTACTCATTGTCTTATTTAATACTAGCCACTCCCTATGAAACACACACACTTTTAATTTCCATTTACAGATGAAGACCCTGAAGTATGAGAGGTCAAGTCACCTTCTTGAGGTTACTGCCTATGGTATAACAATTACAGAACAATTATATGTCTTGGATTTCATGGTTCCTCTAGGTCCCAGTTTCCTCATACTTGAAGTGAGGGGCTTGAATCCCGTGATCTATAAGATCACTTTAAGTATGGAAAATGTCTGACTCAATAGTTAAGGATGTGCAATTTTCGCAAATGGCAGAACAGTGACAAGGGCAGGGCTTGGAGGGTGGAGAAAGATGTGTTGGGGAAGCAGGTGCTGAAGGAAAAGACCTATGACTCATATACATTCTTAGAATGAGCCCATACTATTCCCTTCTCACAGAGGAAGTGGCTGGACTGCCCTCTGCTTGCTTTCCTTATCACACACACACCTTCTACTCGTTCCCTTTGGAAAGGTCTCATACAGTTTCTTTTCTCTTTTACGGCTGCACTATTTGATGCTGAATTGCACTGCCTCTCTCTGTAGAATGATGCCACGGAGGCATGCAGCACAGTAGGACTGGTGGAGGAGGCCACCCCTAAGATGGCCTCAGGCCTCACCTCTTCCTGGGCACAGCCCAGGTCAGTGGGTCGCAGTGGTTCAGAGAAGCAGTGGGAGTTAGGGTAGAGACAGGCCCTTCAGAGAAGATAATGGGAAGCAGAGATTATGGGCACAGCAGGCCATAAGGTGACGAAATGGCTCAGTGGAGGCACTGACTTCGTACTTTGTCTCTCTTTGTCCCCCTTGTGTCCACAGACCCAATAAATAATTCCTATCCATTTTACCCCTCAGGGAACGTGTGCCTCTCTCCTCTCTTTTCCACCACCTCTACATAGTCTGAGTTTTCAATACTTTGTTGGTTCTTGAAGTAAACTCCCACCGTCTCTCCTCCTTCCAGTTCATCTTACAGCAAGCTGTCAGATTTGTTTTAACCACTTGCCATTACCCAGTTCTTTACCCTTCCTGTTCTGGTTGTTCTCATTTCCTACCACGTAGAGGAGAGCCAAATGCCTGGCTGCTCTTCCCCTTCCCCTTCTCCCTCCACACTTGGGCTTGCGCTGCTGTTTCCTTGCAGAGCAGGCACTTTGCCCCCATCTGTGTCTGTTGAAACCTTCTTAGACCCTGTTCAAATGTCATGGCTTGTGTAAAGGCTTTCCAAATATCCCCAGTCAAAATTAATTTCCCATAACACTGTCTGGTGCCTCCGTTAAAGCAGATCACGATCAAACTTGTTTTTAGTTATTTTTGTTAAATCTGCTTCCCTTAGGTTGTGAGCCCCGGGAAAGCAGGAATCCCATGTTTTCATACTTCACAGAGAGGCCCGTGCATGACCTTGCATTTAGTGGGCACAAGATATTTATTGAACACAGGAAAGAATGTATAAATGAATAGGCTGAAGTCCTTAGGGTTGAGCAACCTAAATCAACACTGTCTAGGTTAAACTAAGAGAGGGAATGTGTGTAGTCTGTTTTGGAATAGGGAGAAAGACTGGAACAACTCAGATTCTGGGAAGGAAGGACACTGGGCAGCTCTGGGGAAGTGTGTAAGAGGAAGTTGATCTTCTCCCTGGAGTCCTGCCACGGATGTGAGTTAGCGCTGACAGCACCCAGGCTCCCGTCCCTGCCCTCCATACTTCATGTTCTAGGGAGAGGACCCAAGAGGGGGATCATCCACCCCTGGATCAGTCAGCTACGGCCACGGTCACAGGGTCACAAAGTATGGATGTGGCCCCTGGAGTCCATCCCTGTGGGTTAGGGCCATGCCTCAGAGAAGGAGGAGTCTCTTTGAGTTGTGCAGAATCACAAGCAGTGTCTACCTCAGGGGCAAGAAAAAGAGATATTACTGTCAAATTCCAAAAAGTTGGAAAACGAAAACAAGTCTTTGATGTAAAAATGTTACTGCTGTCCTTAGGAGAGTGCTTTGTAGACTGGCAAAGTAGAAGCTGGAGGAAGCAAAAGCATGCATAACCAAGAAATTTATCTTAAACCCACAGCTGATTTGGATCATGCATTTAAAGATTCAGCTGTTAACAGAAGAAATAGGGTGAGAGTTGAAAGGAGTTTTCTTTTTGAGGGTGTGATTGAAGCTGAGTCAGTGGGATGGTAAGATATGGTGGGGGTGTCAAGAAAGCAGAGGTGGGGTGAGGTGGAGGCGTGTCCTTGGGAAGCTTGGGACATGGCTCTGTAACCACCGCAAGCTTCTGAAAGCAGACCCAGCGGCAAGCAGAATTTCAAGGAGGAAAGAAGGGGTTAGGAACAGAGTTTCGGCAGTGGAGTTATCATGTATTCAGAGGAAGGACATCACTCTCCCTTTGAAACTATAGGGAAGCTACAGCCTAGCTGCAAAGGCAGATGTACTGAGCTGAGAAGGGAGGGGTGGGGCTGATCACATATTACCTGACTGACACCTTAATCTGTTATCTTATTTAATTCCTTCAAGATGGTTATTGTTCCCGTTTTACAAATAAGTAGACCTGGGCTCAGAGAGCTCAAATGCATTGCTCAAGGTCATCAAGCTAACGAGGTTCATAGCTAGGATTTGAACCCATGTCTCTCTAACTCCAAAACCTGAGCTACTCTCATCTCTGTGAAGTAAGGTTGGTGAAGAGAAAATGGAAAGTTCCAGAGAGAGAAGGTAAGCAGCAGTCGTGTGTATTGAGTTTGACCAAAAGTGTAGGACAATTTGGCAAGTGACCAGGGCTCAACTGAGCAGGAGGCCATAAAATTCTTGTGTCAGGTCTGCTCAGTTGGATGCTAACTGAGATGTTTAACGATAACCCACAATATTTCTGTACCTGAGGACAGGAATGGCAGAATTGGAATTTAGAGAGGCTTGCTTTAAATTATGGGGGAAGGCTGATGAGTACTAGCTTTAAAGCAGAAGGGCAGAAAATGAAAATGGCAATAGCAATAACTAATACTTTTACAGTCCTTTACAGTTTATATAGGATGTTCACACCCACTATCATACTAGACTCATATCAACCCTGTGCAGTACCTATCGCCATCCTTAATTTACAGATGAGGAAAGTGAAGTTCAGAAAACTGGCTCACCTGGGACCTCTCATCTGGTGTGGAGAGGAATGGCTGGGGCTCTAATCATCTTCTCTTTCCACTGAATCCCCTTAGATATCTTCTTCACAGAGATGATAGCTGAAGTGGTGAGAAATAAGAGACATCACTAATGAAAGCACAGGATTATGGATTGAATTATGTCGCCACCCCACCCTCCACCCCAAGACAAGTCAAAGTTCTAATCCCCACTGCTTCAGAACGTGACCTTATTTGGAAGTAGAGTCATTATGGATGGAATTAGGCCAGTTGAAATGAGGTCCCACTGGATAGGGTGGGCCCTTAATCCAATATGACTGATATCCTTATAAGAAGAGGAAATTTGGACCTAGAAAAGGAGAGACCGCCAGGTGGCAACTGAGGCAGAGAATGCCATGGGATTGCCGACAAACCACCAGAGGTTAGAAGAGGCAAGGAGGGAAGCGGCTGTGGCTCAATCAATAGGGCTCCCGTTTACCATATGGGAGGCCCCAGGTTCGGTTCCCGGGGCCTCCTGGTGAAGGCAAGCCCGCCCGCACGGCGTGGTTAGCTGACCCAGCAAGCACAAGCAGCAAGGGGGGGATAAATGAATAAATAAATAAAATCTTTAAAAAAAAAAAAAAAGAAGAGGCAAGGAAGCCCTCTCCCTACAGGTTTAAGAAGAAGCACCGCCCTGCTGATGCCTTGATTTCAGACTTCTAGCTGCCCAAACAGTGAGAGAATACATTTCTATCGTTGAAGCCACGCAGTGTGTGGTACTTTGTACGGCAGCCCTAGGAAACTAAGACACACAGTGTAGAGACAAAAGAGAATTGTGTAAAGCCTGGTCCTCAAAGGCCATGTTTCAAAGAGTCATGGAGGAGACAATTAAAGGACAAGTGTATCCACCCAGGGCAGCATCACAGAATCAAGAGAGAGAGAGATGGGGCTAAACTGTCTCAGATGCTGGGGAAGGGGACGGAGGCCGAGGGAGGAGAAAATGGCATTGAATTTGGAAATGAGTTGTTCACTAGTGACCTCTTAGTGGGAAGGAAACCAAGTGTGTGTGTGTGTGTGTGGGGGGAGAACAGGAGTTGAGGAAATGGGATGATGAGTGGCTCCATTTTTCATTCAGAAAATTTGGCAGGGAAAGGGAAGAGAGAACAGGATCGTAGCTGGAGGGCACAGCAGGGCCCAGCAAAGGTTTTTCCAAGGGGGTGGCAGGGGGACCTGTGCACGCCTGGAATACATCGGATTTCAAGGCCAGCCTCTGCTTCCAGATGTGCAGTAGTCGGTGATGAATCCAATGTCTCCATCTGTCAGCCAAGCTGCAGTCCCCCTTCTCTCAAAAAGACTTCATGTTTACTAACATATGTTCTTCATTTTGTTTGCACTGTTGTGGACAGTATATTGCCTAACACTTGTCAGAGAACTCCCCGTACTGGATTTATATCTACAGTACCGTTCGGCAACATTTATTGCGTAGAGACTGAGAGCTCCGCTTGGGGAGCAGGACCCTGGGTGTGGACACCGGCTCTAGCAGCCTAGCAGCTGGGAAGCCTTGGGCCAGGTAACGTCCCTGAGCGTGGGCTTCCTCATCGGCAAATCAGGGGTCATCTCTGCCCCAGCATGTTGTCGGGGGGATTAAATGAGCTGATGCACGCATAGGCTTAGCGCCGTGCCCGGGACACGCTAAGAACTCGGTACAGGGCCACTATCAGTGTCGCGGGCTTGGGTGAGGCAGTGAAAGCAACGCTGTTACTGTCATGTCCTTAAAATCAAAGTGGAGCATTTGGTTTTACTTTTTGCACCTCCACACTGTATAGCGATCTTTCACTGTTGCCTTTTACCAGGATTTTCTTTAGATCAGAGACTAGGAGTGCTGGCTTGGCTACATCCCATGCCAGAACGGCCCCTCCCCCACCCATTCCTCCACTATCAGGCCCGTCAGTGTGTGGGAAGAGACCCGAGTTCCTTTTCAAACTCATCTGGAGGGGGAGGGGGGAGAGAGAGGAGGGAGGGAAGGACACCAAATGAAACTCTTTGATCTAAAAAAATGCTCCCCACCCAACACACACACACACACACACATTTGGTTTCTCTCCATCCAGTCTTCTGTCCCCAAGTGTTCCTTTCTGAGGCCTCATAGACAAAGGTAAGGACATGGCTGGGAGTTTCTACTTCTATAGGTATTAAAAGTGGTAAAATATGAATGAACCATCACAGCTCCTTCTTAACCTGTAAAATTGTGAATGATTAGGTGCTTGGAAACATTACAAGAAATTATAAGAAAATTTTAACTTTTAGAAAAGCTATCCATTTAGGGGAAATCACTTGTGTGTGTGTGTGTGTGTGTGTTTAGGAATGGAGGAAGGGCAGAGCTGCTGAATTAGCTGCAGGCCAGACTGCCTCAGAAACCCAGACAAATATAAACAAATATCCATGCCCACTGTGATTTTCTTTCAAGTTTTCTTGGCTCTTCAGAAATACCACTTCTCCTTTGATCAAAGTTTCTTCTGAAGGCCTAGGGGAAAGATGGAACAGGCTTCCTGCTGATCTCGACCCATTTTATCTCATTGAGACCCGCTGCTGATTAGGAGAAGGCCACTTGGCTGAGAAGCCCACACATCTCTGCTTCTGGAATGTGCTCCCTACAGTACTCTGGGCTGTCACAGGAAGAGTGATTGCCTCTCTAGAGTGTGAAGATAAACAGATTTCTCTGTCTGCAAAGCTTGTTCCCAGCACTACTTAGCCACCACTCTGGCAGGACCTTTCTGATCATCCCCCTGCTTTAAAAACAACCCCAAAATATGACTGTTCCTACACTCAGACGCTTCCTACAGTGACATGTTATTGTCAACTCGGGATCCCCAGAATGAGCAGTGGATAACTCCCAGCTTTCTGAAGCAAGATAAATTGGTTCAAAAGTAGATAAACACACAGAAAAACATAGAGGAGAGGGGTCTTAACACACAGTGGGTCTCTGATATTATAATTGTCACCTGAGAATAGTTGTTAGAATTTCTTTATGGAGATTTATGCAGATCTTGCCAAGAAACTCCTGTTCTTGCTATTGGGCAGCTGGCCATGCATCCAGCTCTTCATAGCTGCCCCTCCTCTTCCACCAAAAAAGATGGGGGCATTTCTGAAACACCAGTGGCATTCTCTTTGTTTAGTCGCTCTCTGCAATTCAGTAGCTAATGGGGGTGGGAGTGGAGAAGGAAATCTTCTTAAACCCATTAACTGGAAAGGACTCAAGTTGTCACAAACTATATTGTCATAACAGTTCGGTGAAAACCTGGCCTGTGAGCATTTTCATCACTGAGTAATTGCGGGAGGCGTGAGTGGGCAGGGAGCAGTTTGGTTACAATAAGCCACCACGGGGCTGCTCTCCAGACTCTTCCTCCTTTTCAAGGCAAAAGCAATCAGCTTTGTTGTCAGGACAATGTCAGTTTCCTAGTGGCATGATCTGCAAGCCCGGATTTAGCCTTTCAAAGTGAAGGCCCCAAATAAATCGAAGAAATGAACACCATCCCCTAATGGATTCACACATGCAAACCTCATGCCTGGTGGTAGGACTAAAGCACAGAAAAGTACAGCCCTCAGGCCAGGTAGGATTTTAAACCGATAACCTTCTTGGAAAAGCCAATTGGGTCAATAATCCTCCAGCAGCAGGTGACAAAAGGCCTGCTTGATGAGTTACAGACAGGGCTCCCTGCCAGAGGCCCCTAATGGTCAGAAATACATTCCCTGGTGTCTTCGTGCTTTTGTCCTAGAAAAAGCTCTTCAGACTCTCTGGGTTCCCTTCTGGCGCCAGCTCCAGCTCAGCCTGCAGGTGAAAGGGCGGGAGGGATTGAGCCAGAGAGAGGAAGGGGTCCATCTCCTGTGGGAGCAGGCAAGTGTTCTTTAGGGAGCAGGAGTGGGGAGAGAGAAGGACGTTTATCTGAGATGTCCTCTGCGTCCAGGTTTGGGAGCTGGATCCCTCAGCATGGGCAAATAATGGACGTCCCCAAAGAAGACCGAGGAGTTTTAGCATCCTCATCCCACCCAGGCTCACCAGGGCAGAGGGGAGAGTTGGCTTTGGGGGCTTGGGACCCTCCTCCTTGGGCCGCCTAAGGAAGGAACAGACTTCCAGCTGACCTCAGGCAAGAGAGGACAGGCAGATGTTGGAAATGTGAACAAGTCAGCGCTGCGCCCGTCCCTGTTGTGTCTCCTATCCTTCCCACAGCTTTCTGACATCCAGCCCCCTTGCCCCCTGCTCCCTCCCACACTCCCTTGGCCTGGCTTACTGTGACCCCTCCAGGCCTCAGCTTGACTTCACCTATGCTGAGAGGCTTTTCAGAGGCATGTACTTGAAGTCCCTCCCTCCCTCCTCTCATTTCCTCCTTCAGTCTCTTGAATCCTTCATTCACGCAGCTGAATTTGTGATTTTTGCATGTACACTTGTCCCCCTCTAGGCCTTATGGCCCAGGAGGCTGGAGATGACGTCCATCTGCTGGCCTGGTTGGCACCCAGCAAACAGCCTCTTGGTGAATGCTGAGTGAATGAAGAAATGAATAAATGGATTCCACCTGGAACTTTCTCTGAAGCATCTTTCTCCATTGTTCCAAAGTTCCTTCCTCCTCCTCAATGAACATCTATTGAGGGTGTTCTAGTTGTCTGGTGCTCTTGTGGTGGGCAAACATACAAAATGCTAACACATTTCTCATGATGTGCTGAGTACTGTAGGAAGCACTTCTTACATTTTCTCATCTAGACCTCACAACTTTGTAAAGAAAGCATAATTCTTACAACCCCCATTTACAGATAAGGAAACTTAGTTTATGTGGACTGCCTGCGGACACAAGGCTAGAAAGGGGCAGGCATGGGATCGGGGCCCTGGGAGTCTGTCTGCAGAGCCCTCACCCTTCCCACACCCTGGAAAGCAGCCTGTTCACTCCAGAGCAGCAAATGAGGGGCTCAGACTATAAAGGTCATGACCAGAGCCTACTGGCGGGTTCCAGTGGATGCACTACCAGACCATCAAGGAAATTTTAGGTAAAAATGAGTATGTCCGTTTGATTGGAAAGGCTGATTCCCACCTCTTTTTAATGGGCTGCCATAAGTCAGAAGGGCAAATACCCTGAAGAGTCCCCATAAAAGAATCTCTTTCCCCCCAGACTTTAATATTGAGAGAAAGGTAAAATTTACGATAATTCACATTAAGGTGTAAAACTCAAATAGCTTAATTTACCCTTCTAACTTTTGGAAAGGAGCTTGCTGATGCAAAATAACCTCTGAAGAATTTCAGCAGGTTGTGAGAGCTCTTGCTGGGATCAGAGGAAGCTGCCTGGGCACTCTGGCTTCAGCTCTAGGGAAAACTGGGGGGTGGGAGTAGGTGGCAGAGGGTGCTTGTTGGGGACTGAATCATGTCCCCCAGGAAAGACATTCAAGTGCTAAACCCCGACCTTGTAGGTGTGAACCCATTTGTAAATAGGACCTTTGAAGATGTTTTTATTAGTTAAGGTATGGACTGTTTGTGAATAGGATCTTCAAAATTCTACTTAGTTGTGGCCAAAATGAATCAGAGTGGGCCATAATCCATATGATGGAAGTTCTTATAAGGAGAGGAAATCTAGGCAGAGACATAGACAACAAGCAGGAGAAGCCGGAAGGAGGCAGGGATGCAAGCCAAGGAACCCTTGCCTTGTGACCAGCCAGCAGACTCTGGGAGAAAGCATGCCTGGGGAGACCTTGACTTTGGATCTAGTCACTTCTAGAGTGAGACAATAAATTCCCATTGCTTAAGCCAACACATTGTGTGGTATTTGTCATAGAAGCTGTGGCAAACTAAGACAGAGCTTCTTCCAGGATCCTCAGAAAATTTAGCAGTCCATCACAAAGGGGGACCCGGTCCACAGGTCCCCCTCACCAACGGGATTCCCTAACAGGGTCTGGCCTTATATGCATTCTAAGTATTTTTATTATTCTTTTAATTATTATTCCATTGGATCCTCACAAACAACACTGTGATTGGACAAATAGGGAACAAAAAAACATGTTCTCCTTGAGGGAAACTGAAATAACAAAGGATGGAGCAGGGAGTGATCATGAGCCATCCTTGGGAGGTTGGTGGGAGTGGGCATTGTACTTTGCACAATAGTGAGAAGAAGGGCTAGAATGGGTAGGCAGGCTACTGGATGGAAGATCTTAACAGTCAGAGAAATTTAAAGGCTCTGTTGTCTTAGGACACAATATAGGCCTTTATGCAGAAGTGTATAAATTATAAAGGATTTTATCATCTTTGAAGATCAATTTTTTTTTCTGGCATCAAAACCTTTCTATGGATCATTTTCTCTCCCTTAGTGTTGAAACCATCAGCTACATAAGGAAAAAGAAATAAAGTAAAACAAATATCAAATATTTATATCTTTTTTTTTTTTTTTTTTTTTTGCCTGCTTGCCTTTTTACCAGGAGGTCCCGGGGATTGAACCCAGGTCCTCCCATATGGTAGACAGATGCCCAATCACTTGAGCCACATGTGCTTCCCAATATTTATATCTTTTGAATTTTTTTAAAAAATGAAACTATATTCTTTATCCTAGGAATCCATAATTTTTTTGAGGTACCAGGGCCAGGAATTGAACCTAGGACCTCGTATGTGGGAAGCTGGTGCTCAACCACTGAGCTACTCCAGCTCCCCTGAGTTGGTTTCTTCATTTGTTTGTTTTTAGGAGGTACTGGGAATCAAACCCGGGACCTCATATGTGGGAAGCAGGTGCTCAAGTACTTGAGCTATATCCACTTCCCTGGAAGTTTTTGAGGTAAGGAATGTCCATTCATTAATTTAACACAATTGTAGCCACAGGTTCAACCATGATAAGACAATTTCTGCCTTTTGTGATTCCTTAGAATGGTAGAGGTGATAGGTATGTGTATTAGTTTCTTAGGGCTGTAAAATACTGGGTGGCTTAAAATAAGAGAAATTTATTCTCACAGTTCTGGAGGCTGAACTCTGAAATCAGGGCCATGTGAATAGGAGTGCTGAATACTGTCAGCAGGGCCATGTTCCCTCTGGAGTCTATAAGGGATAATCCTTCCATGCCTCTTGCAGCTTCTGATAGCCCCAGGTATTCCTTGGCTTATGACAGCATCACTCCAATCTCTGGCCCCATTGTTACCGTTACATGGTCATCTTCTCCCTGTCTGTCTCTTCTCTTCTTATAAGGGCATTATTCAAATCAATTTAAGGGCTCACCCTAATTCACTATGCCCTCTCCTTAACTTGATTACATCTGCAAAGACCCTGTTTCCAAATAAATTCACATTCACAGATACTGGAGGTTAGGACTACGTACCTTTTGGGGGATAAAATTCAGCCCATACCAGTGTGTAAGCAAATAACTACAACCCAGGTGGACAAGTGTGAACATACAGGTATGTCCAAAGAGCTGCAGAATTGCAGAGGATGGGGGCTCACTCTGAGGGAGGAAGTGGGCCTGGGCCCTCAGAGAAGGCTTCCTGGAGAAAGGGACACCTTAAGACTTAGGTCTTAAGACATAAGTAGCTGCTCACTAGGAAGAGAATGAATTATAAATGTAGGAGAGGATAGAGGTGGAGGGTCGGGAAGGGTATTCCAGGTAGAAGGAAAAGTATTAGTCAAGGCCCAGACATGGGAAATAGCAAAGTACAATTAAGGAATGTCAGTCTGTTGAGGTTATGATATGAGATATTTTGGAGGGTGGAAAAGAGATGGTGAGGATTAAAACACCACAACAAAGAGGTTAGAAAGGTTCATGGGAGCAGATGGCAAAGGGCCTTACCTGCCTGCCACGGGGTTTGGAACTAATTCCATGGCAAAGGAACACCAGTACCCTTCAAGCTGTCAGTCAATGTTCCAGTATGAAGGGGTTCTATGGTTTAACCTTGGGTTGACAAAGTTAGATAAGACTTTTTTTCACTTCCTGAATTTTCAGTCTTTAACATATTCCAGGAGAGGTTTTTGGCATGGAGCATGGTGCTTTCTTGTATTGGATAAAAGCATTTGTGTAAGATTCAGCAAACCTTTGTTGAACATCCAGGAGGTACTAAACTCTGCTTTGGACACTGTAGATACAGCAAGGAACTAAATAAATGAGGTTCCTGCCCTCGTGGAGCTTCGGCTCTCATAGATGAGCCTGGAGGTTATGGACAGGGCCTGGAGGAGCAGGTAGTGGAGGGGGGAGCAGGGGAGCTTGGTGTCTGGGCAGCCAGAGAAGAGTCTCTAGCTATAGCGTGAAAGGCATAAGGGAAGGATGTTAAGACTGGAGCGGGGGGGGGGGGGGGGGGGGGGGCTGATAAAAGATGTATTTTGGAGGAGGAATGAATATGAATTAAAATCATAGGCAAAGCTAGAAGGGACACCAACTCTTCATTTTAGAGAGGAGAAAACTGAGGTCTTGAGAGGGATGATATGACAGGTTCAAGATCTCATGTCATGTAGTGACGTTCTTGACACAAGGCACTTCTCAACAGGTTTGCTTTGGCATCCTGGGGTCTCCTGAATTCCAGGTGTAGGCCAACTTTTAACCAATGTGTATTTCTTTTATATATAACCAAGGACACCCTATTTGGCTACAACTGAGGATAACCTATGGTGACAAATCAGACTAAGACTTGAGCCAGGTAAATCAAGTGGGGTATAGAAAAAAGTAGCTTTAACATGAAAATTGTGGGATACAAAGTCAGATTACCTAGTTATTGCAACATGTGAGAACTTTGCCCCAGATAAGCCTGGAGTAGAACCAGAATAAATCAGATACAAATGAGTATAACATCTCTGGTTTGTTTTTCTGATGACCTAGTACTATTGCAGGAGGCAGAGGGAGTGGAGTCTGTGGAGCCGAGCTGCCTGGAGAGAGACCAGCAGTAGAACGCCCACGGGCAATGAGGGCTTTAAGTCAGCCAAGAGCAGCCTGGGAAGGGCCAGGCCTGCAGAGAACCGCGGTCTCCTCCTGAGCTCAGCTGCGGCTCATGCTGCTAGGACAGGCTCTAACTTAATCACAATTAGCATTTGCTCTGGTTACATTTTGGAAATATTTTATGTGGGAATAGAATCACCATAACATTTAGACATCTAAAAAATACTAGAAAGTGGACTGAACTCATCTCACTCCAGGATGGCAGCTGCCAAATCTGAGAGACAGCATGTTCACAGGCAGCCGGTCAGATGAAGCCTGGTGTGGGGTCAGACTGCTACTGTGGCTGACGGGGCCAGGCCAAGTTGGCCCAGGAGTTTGGTTGTGTTTGAAAGGAGTCCCAACCTCCCATCCGGTCTGAGACCAGCTGGGATCTGGCCGTCTTCCTGCCGTGACTTTCCTAGGCAATGCTGGGCCAGATCAACCCTCGTCCTCTCCCACTGCAGGCCCACTCAAGCTGCAAGTCCATCAATGTCAGAAAGACAGTATATGATCAGGCACCAGTTGTGGGTAGAGGTAAAAGTCCCGTGATAGAAGAGGATGCAGTCATGGTGGCGTGAGGGGAGGAAAGGCTTCCTAAAGCAGGCAGATGTTGATTTGGGTTTCATTAGTGGGAACTTTCAGCTCCATCAGATGCTTGGAATTACCATGATGACTGTTAATGGTGTGATTGCTGGACACTGAGAATATGTGGAACAGCTTGCATGTAGCTTATTCTCCATAGTCCACGAGGGCAATGAATGTGGCTGTTTTGTCCAATACTGTCAAAGACAGGCAACCAGGAAAGACTTCAAAAGCTACTGTGAACCTCAGCATCTAGGAAGTTGCTTGCATATAGTAGTTGCTCAGTACATATTTGTACAAGACCTGTGAGGTAGGCATTATTTCTCTTTCACAGGATTCAAGTGATAGAATCCAAAACATGTCTCACTGATCTGGAACTTTAACGCTTACCCATCAGCACTGAAACCGTCTGGGCTTTTAAGAGAGCAGTGCCCAAAACCTGCAGCTTGTAAATTAGAATTAATGCTAGGATATACCTACCTGGTGCTGCAGCAAATGAAATGGAGTAATCAAAAGAGTTCAGCATAATTCCTATCCACTTCTAGAAGCCACCCCTTGTCACTGAAACCTCATGGATTTTCTTCCTAGCCCCTGGAATATAGTTGCAACTTAATAAATATTAGTTGATTATATGTGTGTTCTTTACTCACATGTTGCATCGTTTTTTTGTTGTTGTTGTTTGTTTGTTTCATTTTTTTTTTTTTTAAAGATTTTTATTTATTTATTCATTTATCCCCCCCTTGCTGCCCGTGCTTGCTGGGTCAGCCAACCACGCCGTTCGGGCGGGCCCGCCCCCACCAGGAGGCCCTGGGAACCGAACCCAGGGCCTCCCATATGGTAAACGGGAGCCCTACTGATTGAGCCACAGCCGCTTCCCTGTTTTTTTCACTTTTTAATTGCTATTTAACCTTTTTGCATGTGTATCTGGATGTCCCAATTAGACTGTAATCAGGGTTATTCTCTGTATCCAGGCCAGGGCTGGATACATTGCAGGGTTTTCCTAAATCTAGTATGAGTGAAAGGATCTGTTACAAAAACTCCTTTCCTCGGGCAGCATCTCCATAACGACCCAAGGTCTTCTCTTCTTTCAGTCAGTTCTTTCAGTTGGTCCATTTGTATGGTCCTGTGCTAGAGGCTGAGCTAGGATAGGGAGCAAGAAAAGCCTGGTGCCTGCCCTCAGAGGGCTTGCACATCATATGTCACAAAGGCATGGTTATAAACAACCGTAACTCAAAACAGAAAGAATTAGTTCCATTAGAGAAGCACAGATCAAGTTTGGCACAGCAGGCCAGAGCAGGGGGAGATTGTTGAGATCAAGGAAGGTGCCTTCCCAGGATGTTCCCTGTCTTGTACCACTCACCCCCATCAAAGAGAGATGACCTTGAAAGACTTCAAAGACACTACAAACCTCAGGAACTAAGTAGATAACCAAGCAACTGGAGAACCTAGCCTTGGTTCTTCTGTGAGTCCTTCAGAGTACTTTTCGTTTACACTGCAAAGTGGAATCCTACTTTAAAGAATTGCTTTGACTATATAGAGCTCTGGGAGAATGAGGATGGAGAGACCATTGTTGGCTTTGGTAATCACATCAGACAGAGAGAATTTTGGAAAGACAAGTTTAGAAGAACAGTGAGGCAGAAGCTAGACGTCAAGGATATAAGTTGGGAATGTGTAATGAGGACACAGAGACATTCAGTCATCCATTCATTCAGCTAGTATTTGAGTGCCAACTATTTCAAGTGTATGCCAGGCATTGGGTTACACATTAGGGATGAGGAAATACACAAAGCAGACATAGGTCCTATGCTTTGGAACTAACTGCCTGAGTCCTCTGTCCGGAAGATTGGAGGTGACATGAGAACTAGGAGGGTAGCTCCACAGAGTAGAATGAGGAAAGGGTGTGTTTTCTCTTTTTTTTAAAAAAAAATGTAAGATAAGAGAGACCAGGGCATGGTGTCAAGCTGAGGGGTAGGAGTCAGTAGAGATGGAGGGTTTGGGAATGTCAAGGGAAGGTGGATAACTAAGGAAGCAAAATCCAGGAGGAGATAAGTATATATTGCTTAAAATGTGCCAGGAATTGTGATAAGCACATCTTAAATACTCTTACTTAAGTAAATAATAATTTAAACAATTTTATTTAATCTTTTTTTTAAAGATTTATTTTATTTATTTATTCCCCCTGCCCCCTTGTTGTTTTTGTGCTTGCTGTCTGCTCTCTGTGTCCATTCACTGTGTGCTTTCTGTGTCTGCTTGTCTTCTCTTTTCATCTTCTCTTCAGGAGGCACCGGGAACCAATCCTGGGACCTCCGATGTGAGAGAGAGGCACTCAGTCAATGAGCCACCTCTGCTCCCTGGTTTGTTGTGTCTCTAATTGCCTCTCCTTTATGTCTCTTTTTGTTGTGTTAGCTCTCCAAATGGGCCAGCTCTCCATGCAGGCCAGGTCTCTGCACAGGCCAGCACACCTACACCAGGAGGCCCCGGGAATCGAACCCAGGACCTCCCATATGATAGACGGGAGCCCATTGCTTGAGCCACATCCGCTTTCCCTTATTTAATCTTAAATAATCTCATTTGATCCTTCCAACAACCCTGTGACATAGTTATTACTAGAGATGAGGAAACTGAGGCACCAGGTCACATCACAAATATGCAGAAATTAGATCTGAAACCATGTCCAACATAAAACTGTGTTCATCAGACCTCTGCTACTTTGAGGGAATGTGTCTAGAAGACCTTCAACTGAGTCTAAAGCTGGCACCAGCTGGTCTCCGTTGCCATGTTTCACAGTCAGGGTGGCCAATGTTTACCTGAATGTTTCACAGAGATTTGAGCAGTGCAGCCTGGCTGGGATTTGGGGTCAGGGGTCAGGCATCAGGCATCATCTCTTCCTGCTCAGGTTTTATCCTCAATAATGATCTGGTGAAGATCTAAGCGTGGCACCATGGCTGCCTGCTCCTTCCTCACCTCATGTCCCACCCACGTTGAATCATCCTGGAGTGCAAGTGATGCTTCCTTTGGCAAATCCCTGGCACCCATTTTCCCAGCCAGGTGCTTTCTTCCAGGTGCAGGCAGCCATTCTCTCCAGGATTTAAAACATTGCCTGGCACATAATTTGTGCTGTTGAGATAACTGGCAAATGGCATTTTGCATTTATAACTTGACTCATGGGACATTGAAGGAGCCTAGCCTTTGTATGTTTAGGAAGTGCAATCCTCCTGTTACCTGGAAGCAGTGTGACTCCCAAAGTTACTTATTCTCTCTGAACCTGTTTCCTCATCTAAGAAATGGGATAACAAAACCTACTTCATACACTCTAGTGAGGATTAAACAAGATAATTAATGTGTTAAATACTTTCGTCATAGACTGTTTCCAATAAATATTGGTTCCATCTCCCCCCCCCCCCCCCGCTGCTGGATGAATTTTAATAAAGCATGATTTCTCACAGAGCCTATAGGATTTGTCTCCTACTCTTTATCAGGCTGTGTGGGGAAAGTACCTAAAGCATCTTTCAGTTTGCCATAAAGTCAGATTGGATTTGCTTCTCTCAAATAAAAAATCTCCACTTTTCAAATGCTGTCCCAAAGGCATTTGCACACCAAAAGCCTGATTTTAAACTGCAGAAAGGAACTGCCTTTTGCAATGATTGGGCATAGTAATGACAAAACATTTTAAAAGCCACTGCAGAATTTTGTAATCCAGTCCATTTGTTGACGGCATCATGAGATGCCTGGCTGACTTTAAAGCAGGACCTATTCATTAGGCTAGAGAAATCCAAAACCGCAACAGGGAAGTCTTTCCGTAAGCAAGGACAGATGCAACCATGATAATGTTCTCATCCATGTGCCACTTGCTGGCATTCTGCAGATACGGTGGGGGCAAAAGCAGAAGGAATGTTCTGGGATGTAGCAACTCCTGCCTTCCCACTGATGCAGTGACATCATTTTGACAACCCCCCGGGTCCCATTCAATCCTGAGCCTCACAAGTCTGAAAAGATGAGGTTTTTTTAAATGTAAATTTCAAAGCACTTTGGTTAGTAATGAAGAAAAATGATTTTACTTAACAAGATCTACACTGCCAGCAATGAGACTTGACGGTGTGTGATGTGATTTTTCCAGCAATCTAAAATAATCAGTTTAGCTCTAATAGAAGAGAGCAGAAAGGAGACGCCCTTCTGCCTGCCCTGCTTCCTTCACTGTAAACAAGGAATAACTATCTTTTTTTTGACAATTAAAAAAAAAAAATCTTGCATAGGGTCTGAAAGTATTTTTTTCTCTTCAAAATGGACACACCTTAAATGTTCTGCTGAACATCTGGTACCTCGCTGGTACTAGAGAAGAAAATTTGGCATTCCAAAGGTCGAAATCAATCCACAGGATAAATTGATTTAGCCCCTCAGTTTTCCAGCCTGCCAACCAAATAAATGCTTAGCACTTACATGTGTAAAAGAGATGGGAAGAGCTAGAGGCAACGATCAAATATATATTTATATTTCCTACTTTCTAAGTCTTAAAATTATTTACTTCTTATGAAGGAAAAGGCAGAATAATATATTTGAACCATAACTATTTCAGAAAAGAAATCTCTCTCTTGTTTCTCTCCTTCCTTCATCTCATTCCTCTCTTCCTCCATTCCTCCCTCTCTCCCTCCCTCCCTCCTCTGTTTCCTGAGATAAGTCAAAGGGTGGGAGAGGGTTAGGGAATTTTCATTTAAAAGTCACTTTACATACTCAGAATCGGACTTGGGTAAAATCAAGGATGTGGCTGTATTCGCCTTAAGTCCTCCACAACACTGACCCTGCCCGTAGTAACCCAAGAAGACTAGAAAACCACATTTTCTGGGCCTCGCTAGCCCAGCCTGCCACTGCTGCCAGAGATCCAAAGCTGCAAAATTGTATCCGTGATTCCCTATGTGGCAATTAGGCAATTGCCAGCATAAGTGGCCATTTGTGCCTTCTGAATAGCATGCAAATGGCTGATTGGCGGTGCAATGCAATAGCACATGCTCTTTGGTAGCTGCAGTTCTGCTTCTGAGCAAAGGGAAAGACCACAGTCGGGAAAGTTGGCCCTGCCAAATATTCATATCTCTTTCCTAAACACCCAGAACTGTCCAAGGGAAGATGCTTTTGAAAAGCTTAGAGCAAGCAAAAGAGGGGAAAATCCAGCCAGACTACGGAAACATTAGCACCATGATTCTAAAAGTCAGTTTAGAGGCAGCTGCTAAGCAGGCGTGTTTTCAGACACCTTTTCAAAGCTGAGGGGAGAGTAACAAATGGTCAGGCACATCCCTACTGGAAACATGAATTAGTGGTGCCACCTCCTGGCAGAGCCGACCTCCAGGCAAAGGCTGGGAAAGACGCTCTGAAGACATGGCAGCCATTTTGTTTGGGGGCACTGAAGGTTCGGAACTGGAAGAAATCATAGGGCTTGTCTGAGTCCAGTTCTCTCATTTTACAGGAGAGGAAACCAAGGCCTGGAAAAATGATGTAACAAATCAGTGGCAGAGCTGAGACTGGGGACTAAATGAACCAAGATCCACTGAATCCTTAAATGTCCAAGGCACATTACATCCTCACAGCAACCCTCATTTTACAGGTAAGAAAAGTGAGGGCCAGGAAGGCTCAAATGACAGCTGACAGAGCTCCTCCCTACCTATCTGCTTCCTCCAAGCCACCAGGCACTGGATGTCTTTAAAAGCCTATTCACATGGGCCAGATAATTAACTTGGGCTCCTGTATGTCTGGAAAAAAATGCTGCCACGGATCTACCCATTTCACCCTGTTCTATTGGTCCTGACAGCCTGAATGGAAGCAGGCTCCGTTCTGTGGAGCAGGGGGAACTCCAGGGAGGGGTGGAATCCTGAGAAGCCAGATTGTTCCTGAGCAGTCAATCAGTAAAAAACACTTATCAGACATTCTGTTCTCCCATTAGTGCTTTTTATTTGGAAAATATGGGGCCTATTAGGAACATAGTAGAAATTTAACACATACTTATTGAATGAATTGTTCTAAAAGGAAATTTAGAGATCTAATTTAATCTCCCAATTCAGTGCTCTAACCCACTTTTCCAACTGTCTATCTGTCTGTCTGGTCTCTCTCACACATACACACACACACACACACACACACAAATACACACACTCAAATATTCCTCTCCAATTCCTTATTTAGCTTGGATACCTCCAGGAAACTCACTATTTTCAGAAAATGGCCTGTTTTCTATAAGAGCTTATTGTTATAATTATTCACATTATTGAATGTTTGTTATCTGATTCAATAATGTGGTTACACAGAACCTGTCTCATTTGTCTTCTGCATTACAGTGGTCAAGTTCCCATTGGGCTCCTCACCTTTAAGCGACATCTCCTGGGTTTCTTCAACAGGTCCTTAACAAGGGTTCCCTTCTCTCCACACAGCCTCCCTTCTCTGGCCACACTGTGTCTTCAGAACCCCACCCCACCGGGACAGATTGGCTGGTGAGGAGCAGGACTTATTTCTCTTGTTTAGGTCCTGGAACATCCAGGTCCAACACTGCCTACTGCTGAGGTTTTTACATGAGAAAAACAAACCTGTAAAGCTGGACTTTCTGTTGCTTGTAGCTGAATACTTTTCTAAATGATACAAGTACCTACTTTGTACCAGTTCTATGCTATATACATTGCTAATAGCATCTCCAATCATTGGGAAAATTCACTAACTGACGCTGTCCCAATGGTCTCATCTGTGAAATGCAGGAGCTGGACACGATTATCTTTGTGGTCCTTTCGGGTCTCTGATGTAAGCCCTATAGGCGTCATCACCAAGAGTCCTGAGTGCCTACACTGGACTCTAAAAACAGTGGTGATGTTTTTCTTCAATGATTTATTACTACAACTGTATTTAATTTGCGCTCTAATACTTTCCTTCCTGGAATAAATTTCCTAATTGTTATAGGTTATTTTGGAGAAGGGAGAGAGGGGTTTCCTGGAATCTGTCCCTGCTAAGCTGGAGAGTCCTAAACATTCCAGGTCATCTCCCTCCTTGTACTTGTCATACATTCCTCAGGCCAAGGCAGGAGCAAGCACCATCCAGACACCAGTGGCACTCAGCTATTGAGAGAGAGAACTGGGAAGTGGAGCAGGGTCAGCAGTGCAGGATGCTGCCCACTGTCCACCAAAGCCCCAGGAAGGAGGAGGGACCACATGAAGGGTGTTGGCCAATGAGCCCGAGACAGCTGGGGCTACTAACTAGTCCTAGGACCTCTCTAGATCTCTGGGTGTTCATCTGTATAACAGGGTGCTGATAATACCTGCCTTGCCTGCCTTTAAGTTTGTTCTGAGAAATTAATGAGGATTTTTGAACATTAGGAAGAGGTTGTACACATGCCAGAATTAATTTTAAGGTTATGGTAGCTACTCTGTCCATATGATAAGTTTTATGACCAAGATTATTATCCTTCTTACTTGAAAATCAGAGTTAGTAGATGTGGAACTTTGTCTTTACTCAATTATTTCCATGTGGTTAGAACTTACATTTATTTTGTAATTATTGCATTTATCACGATAGAGAATACACAATTAGAGTTTAGAGCATATAATTACTGTGGCACAAGCATTTAGGAGAAAAGGAGAAAAGCCCTTTAGCACAAGTGACAATTGCTTGGCTATGGCTATTAAGGACACCACTCTTTCTGACTTTTACTTATAAATCTCTGAAAACAAGGGAAGAGTTAAGGCTGAAACTCTTAATTCTAGCCCAGCTTCAGGGTTTGTGGCTTCTACTGAGTGTTCCTGGCTTCCCCTGTGGGTAGTGGAGGGCAGGAACTGCTGCCACCACCTGGGAATAATTATCAAAAGAGAGAAGAGGCAAAAATATTTTAATTGCCTTGTAACCTCTCCTTAGCTGTGAAACAAGGTGGCCTTTACACATCTGCCCCCCAGAGAGACTAAACGCTGGGCCGAACTGTTTTGAATGGAAAGCTATAAAGCCAACGCATTTAAAACGAGTGTTACTCTGTAATCACCACTGCTATTTATAGAGCCTGCCAGAAACTGCCTTTACCAGCTGATCTTGCTCATATTGGGGGTGTGGGTCCTAGAGGGACCTGCAGCTGGAGGAAACCCCGGTCTTGCAGGTATGCAGTCACTTGCCCAGTGCTGTGCAGAGAGGGAACCAGGACTTAATCTAGGCCAGAGTCTTCCACCGTGCAGTCGTGCAGGGAGAAAGGTGTGCAGACCAGTTGATTCACATCACCTCTTTCCCCTCTCTCGTACATGAAACTCTTGGAAGCCAGGATCTATTCCCTTAGAAAAAATAAAATACTTTAAAATTTAAACATTAAAATTCTTTCCTAATGTAATTTAGCAGTTCTCTAGTGCCCAGCATTTAGGGACTCTCCAGAGTACAGGGGGCTCAGTCACCTGCTGATTGACAGACCTTTCCCATTCACACAAAGCTCCCAGGCAACGTCTTAATCCCCCATTCTTAAACATGAACAGAAATCCAAGGATCATCAGACAGTTTGGTTAAAAATTGCAACATGAATGAAGGAAACTGAGCCAAACAAATACAAAAACTGACTCTGGAGGAAACAAGGGCAACTTTAGGGAACAGAAGAGACTTAAAAAATAAAACCCTGTAGATAATATTCTCAGAAAGATTTGAGAAGGTATCATGCCCATAACAGAAGACTAGGATGCTATTAAAAAAGGAATTAACGTAAAACAAGAAAGAGGTCTTGGAAATTAAATGCTGAAATATGATTCCATAGAGAGGTTAGAAGGTAAAGACAAGGAAATCTCCCAGAAAATAAAGTGAAAAGACAAAGACACTAAGAAATAGAGGAGACAAAAGAAGAGACATAGAGACCCATTAAGGGGGTCCAAACGCAGCCTCCTGAAAGTTTCAGAGAAAAAGAATCAAGAACACGAGGGGAGAAAATTATGAAAGGAAGGAAATAAGAAAAATTTCTAGAGCTGAATGATGTTACAATGTCAATAAGTGAAATTAAAATGTCACTGAGTGTCTAGCATAATAAATTTTTTAAAAAGATCCATAGCTAGACAGTATGATATTTCATAATACTGAGAATGAAGAGGATTCTGAGTGCTTCAGTGGAGAATAAAATAACAAGAATTAGAATGACCATAGCAATGGTAAATTCTAGAAGACAGAGGAATGAAGACCTCAAAATTCTGAGGCAAAAATATTATAAATTCAAATTCTATACCCAACAAAACTATCATTTGAACATGAGGGTAAATTTATTTTATACACACCCTTTCTGAGGAATTTAATATATGATGTAGAAAAATGAGGGAGCAAATCAAGAAAGAGTTAGAAATAGGATCTAGGAAACATTGGATCCAACCTAGGAGAGCAGTCAAGGGATCCTGGAGATTCTTTGAGCAGCAAGCAGTCCAAACAAGCAGAAAGACAGCAACCACAGGAACGAGGTTCCCAGGAAAATCAGGACTGAATAGAATACTTGAGTTATGAAGAGTTTGAAAATAATTGGAAACATGATAAAGGCACTTGGTAGAAAAAACAAACAAGAAAGCTAATGAGAAATTCCAGGAAAAACAGAAAACTGCAAAAAAAAAAAAAAAAAAAAAAAGAGAGAGACTTCAATTATAGTGTGTAGCCATTTGGCAGTTTGAGGTAATTATGAATTCCAAAAATCTATATTAGATTATGCTTGTAAACGGATCTGTTCATCTGGGCATGATTAAGTTATAATTGGGGCTTTGACTGGGCCACGTCAGTAGGGCATTGAGCCCCACTCCTTGGTGGATGGGGGAATCAAATACAAAAGGCAAGGCAAAGGACAGAGGAAGCAGTTTTGATGTTGGAGTTCTGGTAAGGAAGGAGAGAAGGCCCCGGGATAGAGACGAACCATTCGCCTGATAGTCTACAGCTGACCTTGTGGAGGAACCAGAGGAGCTAAGCCCAGAGAGAAATGCAGCCCCAGGAAGAGAGGAACCCAAGAAGCCTGAACCCTGGCAAACATCAGCAGCTGTCTTGCTCTAACATGTAGCAACAGACTTTGGTGAGGGAAGAAACTTATGCTTTATGGTCCAGTAACTGTAAGCATCTACCCCAAATAAATACCCTTTATAAAGACCAACCTATTTCTGGTACTTTGCATCAGCACCCCTTTGGCTGACTAATACATAGTGCATACACTATTTGAGTCAGTAGTGGACAGTGTTGACCTGCTTATAGTCATACAGTTTTTGCTCACTGATTTTCATCTGTTAGACTCAACCAATAGATAGCACAAGGAAAACTAAATTATGGGTTCAGAACAAATGTCACCATCATCAACCTTCACAATACATAGGTAAAAGTTAAATGACAAGGATGAGGAGAAGGAAGGAGAGGAGATGAGCTGGAGGAAAAGGTAAGGGTGCTGGTAGGGAGCAAAGAAATAGTGTCTATAGTAGATGAAAGA
This sequence comes from Tolypeutes matacus, assembly GCA_026826555.1. NCBI lineage: Eukaryota > Metazoa > Chordata > Mammalia > Cingulata > Chlamyphoridae > Tolypeutes > Tolypeutes matacus. The sequence continues at coordinate 2,616,491 of JAKSZT010054395.1, read as the reverse complement.
AAAGAAAAAGGTATCGTTTTTATTTAAAGATATAAAAGTGGGAAGCAGAGGAAGTGAACATTTGAATATAACAATATTGTGAGGTTATGGTGGTAAAGGATAGAATAAATGAGCTAAATCATCTATTAGAGCAGGAAATAATGTGTAAATTTGATAAATCTAGGAATAAAGAAAGACAAAAAATATATTGTCAGTAGTATAGAAAAGGGAAATAACTAAGACTTTGGGGGTAGATCTGGGGATGCAATGGTTTCATTAATAAAATTTTGGAACTACTTTATTTTCTTTATATTTTGAAATAAGTTTGGAGTTATGTAAAAGTTGCAAAAATAGTACAAAGATTTCCCATATACCCAGCTTCCTTTTATGTTACCATGTTATATAACCATAGTATCTGGATATTAACATTGATAAATACTAATAACTAAACTAGACTCCCTATCCGAATTTTACCAGTTTTCCACAAATGTCCTTTTTCTGTTCCAGGATCCAATCCAAGATCCCATAGAACATTGAGTAGTCATGTCTCCTTACTCTCCTCCAATCTGTGACCTTTTCTCTGTCTTTCCTTGTATTTCATGACTTTGACACTTTTGAAGAGTAATGGTCAATTATTTTGATTTTCTGATGTTTTTTCATTATTAGACTGAGCTTATACATTTTTTGCAAGAATACCCCAGGAGCGATACCGTGTCCTTCTCAGTACATTATGTCCAGGAGTATAGGTTGTCACTATGTCAAGGTGATGTTAACCTTGAACACTTGGTTAAACAGTAAAGTGACTATTTTTCCCTTTGTAATTAATATTTTGAGATATTTTGAGTATATGCAAATATTTAGTTTCTCCTCAGTCTTTCGCCCATTTTAGCATACACCAGGGAGTCTTGCCTGCAGCGATTTTATTACCATGGTGTTTGCCTGATGATGATTGTCAATTTCTCTTCATTCCTTCCACATTTATTAATTGGAATTTTTCTGTGAGGAATAGCTGCCCTCTCTCCCATGTATCTATATATTAAATTATTTATTTATTACAGTATGGGCTCATGATAGTTATTTTATTTTATGGGTTATAATTCCTTGCTATCAAGATTTTTTTTTTGTTTTGCTCAATTTATTTCGGCTTTCACCACTGGGAGCTCCTTCAGGTTGGCATCTGCAAGATAGATTTGTAGAAGTGGTATTGTCAAGTCAAAAGGTAGTTTTGTTAGCTATTGCCAAATTACTCTCACAGTTTGCATTCCCACTAGCAATGTATGAGGGCTTCCCTGCAGCCCAGAGAATATATTGCCATACTTAAAAATTTTTGCTGGGGAGCAGATGTGGCTCAAGCAGTTGGGTGCCTGCCTCCCACATGGGAGGTCCTGGGTTCAGTTCCCAATGCCTCCTAAAGAAGAAGCAGAGACAATGAGCAGACAACGAGCAGATAATGAGCAAACAGATGAGGAAGCCATCTCAGGGGGGAAAAATATTTAAAAACATTTTTTTTGCCAATCTTATTGGTGAGAAATGGTATCTGTGTTTAGATTTGCATTTTTAAAATTATGAGTGAATTTAAACATTTTTTCATATGTTTGAAAATATGTTCTCCATTTTTCTATTGAGTTGTTGGTCATTTGTCCTTTAACTATTTTTCAACATATTTACTGAGATATAATTCACATACCATAAAATTTACCCCTTTAGACAGGTGTATGGAAAAAAATATACCAAGTGTATTCTATGGACCATAGTTAGTGGTAATAGTCTGATCATTTTCTTTCATAATCTCTAACAAATGTTCCACAACAATGTAAAGTGTTGGTGGAGGGGTGTTGTATGGGAATTCTGCACATTATGCATGATTGTTTTGTAAGCTCACAATTCTCTAATAAAAAAATTTACCACTTTACAGTATATAATTCAATGGTTTTAGTATATTCACAGACTTCTGCAACCTCAACACAATCTAAGTTTAGAAATTTTCACCACTCCAAAAAGAAACCCTGTACCCACTCTGCATTTCCCCAACTCAGCCCTCAAGTAACCATGAATCTACTTTCTGTCTCTAATAGGATTTGCCTATTCTGGGTAACTCACTTAAATAGATTTGGGCCAGATATACATGTTATGCACAAATATAATTATATAATATGTGACCTAAAATGTCAGGCTTCCTTCACTTGGCATAATGTTTTTAAGATTCATTCAAATCATAGCATGTATTAGTACTTCATTCTTTTTATTGCTGAATAATATTCCATTCTATGGATATACCATATTTTATCTGTTCCTTAGTTGGTGGACATTTGTGTTTCTACATTTTAGTTATTATGAATAAGCCAGCACCATTTATTAAAATGTTCATCTTTGCACTATGAGATGCCACCTTTATAATCTACTAAATTTCCATATGTACTTGGATCTATTTCTGGGCTTTCTGTTCTATTTCACTGGTCTTGTTGTCTACTTATATGGCACTACCACACTGTTTAAATGACAGAGGATTTAGTATATATATTTTAAACATTTTATTTTGAAATACTTTCAAACATACAAGGCAGTTACAAAAATAATACAAACCCCATACAGAGAACTCCAGCATATCTTTAGCCCCCCAAATACCCAGATCCACCAATTTTAACCTTGCCACATTTACGATGTCCTTCTAGCTATCTGTTTATCATTCAACCCACTTTTTGAACACTTTAGTGTAGATTGTGTGTATCATGCTCCTTGAACACTTAATCCTGCCATGTTCACTTCCTAAGAATAAGAATATTCACTTATATATGCACCTTAAATGCAGTTATCAAGTTCAAGAAGTTTAACATTGATATAAAGCTTACAGTCTATATTCTATTTATTCCATATGTCCTAATAATGTTCTTTAGAGCCTTCTCTCCTCCTTTGTTAGAACCTGTACAGGATTGCCTTTAATTGTCCTTGTCTCTTTTTTTCTCTTTTGTAAATTGTAGGAACATATGTACAACATAAATTTCCCCTCAACTACTCCCAATCATACCACTCAGTGGGATTAATCACATCCACTATGTTGCAGTACCCTTAACACTTTCCATTACTAAAACTTTCCCTTCTCCCTGAACAGAAACTCTATACCCATTTTGAATTAACTCCCTGTTCTTCCTGTTCCCAGCCCAAGGTAATTTGTACTCCAGTTTCTGTCTCTATGAGTTTGTATATTCTCTGATATTTTCCTTGTAGTTACCATAGATCTTAAATTTAAAATCCTAAATCTGTAAGACTCATTTGCTTTGATACCAATGTGACTTCAATAATATACACAAATTATATTTCTATAACCCTCCATCCCTCGACTTTATGTAGTTGTCAGAAATTACATGTTTATACACTATGAGTCCAAATCCACTGATTGCTCATTACATTTTATGCATTTGCCTTTTAGATCCTATGGGAACTAAAAAAGTGGAGTTAAAAGCCAAAGATACAATAGTACTGGTATTTTTTTTTTTTTTTAAAGATTTTATTTATTTATTCATTTATCCCCCCCTTGTTGCTTTTGCTCGCTGGGTCAGCTAACCACGCCATGCGGGCGGGCTTGCCGTCACCAGGAGGCCCCGGGAACCGAACCCGGGGCCTCCCATATGGTAAATGGGAGCCCTACTGATTGAGCCACAGCCGCTTCCCAGTACTGGTATTTAATATTTACTTGTGTCATCTTTACCATAAATCTTTATTTCTTCGTGTGGCTTCAGTCAACTGTCTAGTGTTCTTTCCTTTAAACCTGCAGAACTCTCTTTAGCATCTGTTGTAGGGCTGGCTTAATGGTGATGACCTCCCTCAGCTTTTGTTTATCTGGGGATGTCAATCTTTTCCTCATTTCTGAAAGACAGTTTTGCTGGATATAGAATTCTTGGATGGCATTTTTTTGCTTTTGGCATTTTAAATATGTAGTCCCCCTGCCTTACCTCCATGGATGAGAAATTGGCACATAATCTTTTGAGGCTCCCTTGTATGTGACATGTTGCTTCTTTCCTGTAGTTTTCAGAACACTCTATCTTTGGCATTTGGCAGTCTGAGTATAATAAGCTGCACTGTGGGTCTATTTGGGTTTATCAGGTTTGGAGTTCATTGAACATCTTGATGTGTGTATTCATGTCTTTCGTTAACTTTGGGAAGTTTTTGGCCATTATTTCTTTGACTAGTTTTTCTGCCCCTTTCTCTCTCTCTCCTCCTTCTGGGATCCCCACAATGTGTATATTGGTATGCTTGATGGTTTCCCACAGGTTCTGCAGGCTCTGTTAACTTTTTTTCATTCTTTCTTCCTTCTCCAACTCAGACTGCATGATTTTAAGTATGATGTCTTCAAGTTCAAGGATTCATTCTTTTGGCAGCTCCAATCTGTTGTTGACCTATCTAGAGAGGTTTTTAATTTCTGTTACTGTGGTCTACAGTTGTTTGGTTCCTTTTCATAATTTCCATCTCTATGTTGATACTCTCTTTGTGTTCTCTTATTGTTTTCCTGATTTCCTTTAGTTTAGAGCATATTTAGGACCATTAAAAAAACAAACCAAAACAAAAAAAACTTTGTGTTTGCAATGTCTCAGGCCAGAGCCTCCTCAGTGATAGCTCCTAATGCTTTGTCTCCTTAGCCTAGGTCATTGCTTCCTGTTTCTATGTTTTGTAATCTTTTGTTGAAACCTGAACATTTTGATATTTTAGAGTGTTATCAGTAGAATTTACTCTGTGGCCTTTCTCGTATCTAGCTAGTGTTATGACAGAGCTTTCTTTGAACGCCTGGAGCTAAGAAAAAAACAAAGGGGGTTTCCTAGTCTTTGCAGACAGAGCTGTGTGAGTACTCTCCTTCAGGGCTTATCCATACAAAGAATTTAGAGAATTGCTTGAGGCCAAAGTGCTGACGTATTGGCTTGCACATATGGCCCTGGGAATTCCTCCACCTATAAGGACATAAATGTCTTCTCTTCCCTGGGAAACAGTTTCCTCATGGAAACCCTTGGGAACTGCACTCTATGTCCTACAGTCCACAATCCCTTGCCCCAGGCAGCCACTTGACTCTCCCAGAGTGTTCTGTAGGAGAGCTCTGTGAGCTGCCTAGAGCAAGTTCTGGGATGGTGAGTCACTCAGGCTACCACTAGACAGCTTGGGCCAGATATACAAGCTGCACACAAGGGTTATTTTGCTTCCTCTAGAACTGGGAGTGGGGATCTGTACTGGGAGTACATGCCCACTCCATGCTGATCCAGTGAGGGGTGGAGAAAACGCTGGCCTGCCTGGGGGGAGGGGGATCAGGCAGAAGGGGGAATGGGATCCTACCACTTTTTAAAAAAGCAATTTTATTGAAATATATTCACAAACCATACAATTCATGTGAGGTATACATTCAATGGCTTTTGGCATAATCACAGAGTTGTGCATTCATTACTGCAATCAGTATTATAGCAAAAAGAAAAACCTCCTACCCCTTAGCAGTCACTTCTCAATAAAATCCTACTACTTTTTTTAAAAAACAATTTATTGAAGTATATCATTCATACATGAAAATACATAAACTGTAAGTGTTCAGTAAACACCGTGAACTTACAAAACAAACATGCATAATATCATACAGGGCTCCCACACATCACCCCAAAACAAACACCCTGCATTGTTGTGAAACATTTAACAAATTATGAAAAAGCACCGTCAAAGTATTACTACTAACTATAGTCTGTATCTTTACTCCCCTATACTTTTTTTTTTTAAGGATTTATTTATTTACTTTTATTCATTTTTACCCCCCCCCCCCCGTTTTTGCTGTTTTTGTGTCCATTTACTGGGCAACTCTCTGTGTCCGTTTCTTGCCCTCTCTTCTCATCCTTCTCCTCCTATCTTCACTGGGATTTGATCCTCGGAATCTCCGATGTGGGAGAAAGGCGTCCTACCACCTGTGGCACCTTAGTTCCTGGTTTTGCGGTGCGTCTCGTCTTGGCTCTCCCTTTTGTCAGTCTCCTGTTATGCCATCATCTTGCTGCGTGGCTCGCGGGGCCTGATGGCACACCCGCATGCGGGGCCTGGCAGCTCACCTGCTTGTGGGGCCTTGCAGGGCACCTGTGCACAGGGCCTGACGGTACACCCGCTTGAGGACCTGGCAGCACACTCACGCACGGGGCCTAATTGCTCACCCACTAGCGGGTCCTGAAGGCACACCTGCACACAGGGCCTGGTGGTCTATTGCCTTCTATATTTTTCTTTTTTTTACTTTTTTACTAGGAGGTCTTGGGGACCGAACCCAGGTCCCTCCGTGTGGGAGATGGACGCCCAATCACCCGAGCCACATCCGTCCCCCTGCTATATCTCTTAAGGTTGAACAAAGATACCCAGAGTTATAAATTTTCCCATACAGGATGGTCATATAATCAATCAGGCTTAGTTTATCACCAGCCTTCTAAAAATAAGACCTAGGGAGAAAAACTAGATCTGGTGACACATGCATGGTTTCTAATATAGCTAATATTTACCCTGATTATCACAAAATCGGGACAGTGAGAATATTGGCATCCTACTACTTTTAAGTAGGCTTTTTCTTGATTTGGCTCTTGGCCTTTTTTGGCAGTCCTTTAACTGTTTTCTGGACTTTGAGAAAGATGTTTCTGCTAGTTCTTGCTGGTTGTTCAAAGCTTTTTTGTGTGGGGCAGATGCCTGAAGTATCTCACTCCGCCATCCTGACTGAGCCAGAGCTAAACACGTTAGATTTAGTATATTTTAATGTCTGGGAGGGCTAGTCACCTCTTCTAGTTTTTCTTTTTCAGAGTTTATCTGGCTGTTCTTGCATGTCTGTTTTTCCATATGTACTTTTTAAAAATTTTTAAAGAATTTATTGTTTTTTTCATGTGTACTTTAACATCAATTTTTCTAATTCCATAAAAAATCTTGTTAGTATTGCATTAGATTTTTAAATTAACTTAGGGAGAATAACAACTTTATAATGTTGTAAAAACAGGAGATGTCTTTCCATTTGTTCAATAATGCTCTTGTGCCTTTCAGGAGTGCCAAACTCTATTTTAAAATTGCTTTTCAATTACTTTGGGGGTTGCATTGAGTTCTTAGGAATATGATAATGTGTCAAAATGTGATGTAGGCCACTTTATATGCAGAAAAAGAATCAATATCTTATAGTGGTTACAATTTCTAAAGAGCCTTTAGCCAGATTGACCAATGCCTTTGATGACATTTTATCAATGTCAGCTGTAGAGAGATGCTTTGAGCAGCCAGGAAATACCAAAGATACAGGGTTGTTTTCTTTCTTGGGTCTTCTTCTCAGTGCTCTGCAGGGAGCCAGATCTTTCTCACCTAAAACCATAAACTTGAGAAAGATAAACAGTTTCTCCTTTCTTGCAGTGAGAGGAAGGGAGTCTGATGTAACCAAATAGAGGCAATGATCTGAGATAAAAATGTTCAGAATAAAATGGAGGAGCAAATGCAAGTGAGCTTGCAAAGATTTGTAGCCAGGACAACAAAGCTCTTGTAATATAATAATCAGGCATTGGATATATCACAGAGAACTTACACATACATACACACCCACCCTTCCTACCCTCATATACATACACACACAGTGGATAGAGGATGACAAGAAGTGAAAAGAAGTGACAAGACACAGAGAACAAAGAGCTGAGAGGAACAAAACTGAGACCCTGACTCAGCTACCCTACATACTCTTTACCAAGTTCCCTCTGTAAGTGAATTATGGTATTCTTAGCAAAAAGCACCTTGATACATTAGATTTCTAATTAGTTGTAATGGTTAACTATTTAGAAAATTTTGTCCATTTCTGGCACTTAGATTATTTTGAGAATCTTGTTCACTACAGGTCCCTGCTTAAGAACCTAACAGAGTTATATGGAAAAATGCAAATCTGGTTAGGTCCTACCAACCATTAGCCTCTGGCTTAGGAATGGACCCTCTATGTATATCCATTCTATTAGAAAGAGTGGAAGGGATTCTGACTATATGACTGGTACCCCCAATAGAGGGGATGCCTTCCAACTGCAGGGCAGGCATAGTGAGGCTACAGTGAGTTCATTAGGCCTAAACACAATGTTCTGAAGTTGTGCAAAGCCTGGATCAGGAGACCTTTCAAAGGTGTTGGCCTCATTTCTAGATCTAACTTTGCTTCAATATTATTATGATGTGACCAAAGGCAACTTTTTGCTGTCTTGTTTTACCTTTCTTATCTGCCAAACGAGAATAATGACATGTATTCTACCAACCTTACAGGCATTTTTAAAAAATGAGACAATGTAAAGATACTTTAAAGAGAATTAAAAATGCTACCTGAATATAAGAGATTCTCTAGAGTCATTCAGTGAACTCTGTGTTTTGGGATTCTTCAACATCCTAATTAAGGAGAGGAAAGAAATGAATAGCTTTCAAAAAATATTTGTCATGGATTAAAAAAATATCCCTTCACTTAGTGGCTGATTTAATCACTGCTGTAGGTATGTTAGATCATTTTAAAGGGGTTGTGAAATCTGTATTCCACCAATTAAAAAGACTCGGGAACCCCCATACCCTGGCAAGCAGGCGTCAGAATGACATCCCCACATTGCTGGTGGGTAGGCTGAGAAGATGGAGAAAGAGGTTGAGTCAAAGGAAAAAAGTTATTGTCATTCTGGAAAAGATTGTGTAGACTCAGAGGTAGTGTCTGTTATATTTAACTAGGGAAACAATATAATTAAAGAAAACCTCACATTTATGTCTGTCCCTTTTGGTGTAAACATATTTGTTCCCTGAGCTCATGCCCATGAATAGTAAGCATCTTTTGAGTAATTCAAAACTTGGAAGTATTTTGTGGTGTCGAGATTTGTGAAATACTCCTCCTACACATAAGCCCCAAGTGAAATCTCACGCAGATGAAATAGTTCAAGCGTGACCAATGTTGCTGTTAAGAACACCACTGCCCATGCTGGAAAGTCAGCCAGTTTGTCTCCAGCTGAGACTGGCTCCAGGTAAACAGAGCCCAAGAAAAAAAGTGAATATTGGTCTTCTAGGGCTTGTTTCCAATCTAGGGGAGGGGTCTCTTTCCCTAACCTCTATCAAACTGGAACAGATCTTACCTTAGTTCCTTCTACTTTACTATAAATACATTTGGGGTCAGAAATCTTTGTATTATAATCTTTCCTTTGTATTATAATTTCAGTCTTTTATTTTGAGAATGGAAGCCAAAGATAATTTCATAAAATAATTTCAGTCATTAGTAAACAGGTGGGGCATGTCCAATTGCCCTTGACTCTCACCACTCCTGCATGGGAGGCCAGCCCTGAGAGGGAACAAAATGTAGTCATTTAGGGTACTGTAGGGTGCAAGGGCAGAGAGCAGGGGCTTTCCCTGTATTCCTCCAGGATTTGCCACCTTACCTGCTCTAGAGGGGATGGGCAGGGCTGGGCCTTGAGCTGCCTTGGGCTTTTGCCAAGTAGTGTTTGAGACAACACAGTCTCTGGCTCTATTCTGGCAGAATACAGCCTGCCCCCGGGTCACTTTTGTACTCTTCTTGGTTTCCCAAAGACACCTCCAGGCTCTGCTAGGTCTTCCCCAAGGCTTGCCCGAGGGTTTCAGAGTCCTCTTCTCGGTGCTTTTCTCTTGGGCCTGTTTCAGTTTCTCTACCCACCCAGACTTCCTTAAGGAGGAAATCAGCTTGTTTCTCGTCAGCGAAGTCATCCACAGGTGCAGGGCCCAGAGCTCCCGTTGTTTTCAGTTCACTAGCACCCCAGATGCTAAAGTGAAGAGCAGTGAGCAGACGACTTTGCAGTGAGAAGCAAAGGAGGGTTACAGATGGGAGTGAGCAGAGATCTGGGAAACAAGGTCATCAGCAGACATCAGGAAGAGGGGGTGGAGCTGGTGTTGTCAGCATGGAGTGGAGCAGAGCACCTGAGAAAACTGTTGGCAGTTATTAGATACTGGAATACCTAACAAAGAGGGGAGAAAAAACTAAAAGCTTAGTTTTGGCTATAAAAACACTACTTTTATATGGTTTATAATCTTCCCCCAATTACCACTTAGATTGTCCTGTTAAGTGTAATGAAATTAACTTATTAGAAGCAAGGTGTGCTAATTCAGATCATGTTCCTTATTTTCCTACACATATAATATAATCTCCTTATGGGCTCAAAACTATTTGCTGATAACTTCCAAATCTATACCCACATTCAGAGTCATAACTGCCTACCAGACACCTCCCTTTTAATGTCCAGTAGGTATCTCAAATTCACCATGTTCAAAGTTCTCCTGGGTTTCTGTTCTTATCCATTTGCCCCGGGTAGGAACAGGTATCAGCCTAGACCTGTCTTTGTCCTTCTCTCTCCCTTTCTGAGCAACAAGGGTCAATTCCACCCACCCCACCCCCCATTTCTCTCCATACCAATGCCTCAACCCTGGTTTTAGACACTACCTTCTCTCACCTGCGTCACTGGAATGATCTCCGAACCAGTACGTGCCCCCAGCCTTGCTACGGCTAAATATGTAGAATTAACTTTATAAAATGCACACCAAATATTACCGCTTAGCTTGTAACTTTTGAATAGCTCCCCCATTGTTGACAGGATAAAGATCAGATTCCTTAGCATAGAATATAAAGCCTTTCATGATCAAACTCCTATTTCTCCCCAACCTAATATAATTTCTGCTATCTCACCCATTGGGAGTTAACTCAGAATTATCTCTGATGAGTCCCTTGTTTTATTGCCCTCTTTTTTTTCATGGGCCACACTGCTGAAAATCAGAGGGCTGGTTCCAGTTCAAAGCCTGTAGCTGGACTGAGCTCTCAGCCAGAAGTTCTCCATCTGCAGTCTATTAGCACTCCTGATGGCATTTTGCTATTTTCCTTGCACCAGAAAAACAAACATCTCTCTCCCGCAGTCTCTTCCTTTCCCCCAAATGTCAGAGGTTCTTCCTAAGGTAACCCCCCTCCCAGGTGACCCCCTGTGACCTCATGGGGTTCCTTCCTATGCAGTGGTCATTACACTTCCCAACTGTCAGGCTTATCACAGTTTCAATAATTACCAGTTTCTGGCTATTTCTTTCTGTTAAAACACCTCAGTCCACCCCTGTTCTGGAGATGATCTTTCAAGGTCCTCTGTCTATTGCTTCACACTGGATGCCAGTTTTCAGAGATTCCCATGTTTGTTTCTTCCCACAGCTTCTAGGACCTTCAATATTACTGCTGGGGACAACTTTAGCACTAGGAAGCAGCTCCCAGAAAAATTCCTGCTCCTTCTCTAGTGGCTACAGTGGCAGTCTCAGGTGTGACTTGGAAGGTTAACCTCCTTCTTCATAATCTATAATAGCCTGTCCCCAAGCCACCTTTAGTAAAAATACAATTTAAGTGAAAACTGTGCTTGCACAGTTTCCCTTCTAATCAGACTGCCACCAATTTTGGAATTGCCACAGGGTGACTGTCTAGATTAGCATGTTGTTTAGTTTTCAACATTTGGCTCTCCCAGAGGAACTTATTCCGTCTTTGGAGCTGCCTTGAGTCACTTCTAGCTGCTTCTAAGTTCTCATCTGTTGTATTGAGGCACTGCCCAGGCCCACTGATTCTCGTGTGTCCAGTATGGTAGCCATTAGCCATGTGTGGCTATTGAGCACTTGAAATGTGGCCAGTCTGAACTGAGATGTGCTATAAGCATAAAGTACATATGGGATTTTGAAGACTTAGTACCAAAAAATATAATATCTCAATTTTTTCTTTTTACAGACTTAGATTTTGTCTTATCTCTGATAGTTACACTTGTGCTTTCTTTGCCAAATTATTTCTTTAAGTGCTAACATCCTAATTTTATAAAATTGAGATATTAGTCTACCTCATGGGCTTGTTGGAAGAATTAAATGAGGCAATTCATATAAAACTTTTAGTATAAATCATGGCCAGCATTAAATGCTCAAAAAGTGTTAATGTTTAAAAAACACAATTATGGGAAGCGGCTGTGGCTCAATCAGTGGGGCTCCCGTTTACCATATGGGAGGCCCCGGGTTCGGTTCCCGGGGCCTCCTGGTGAAGGCAAGCCCGCCCGCACGGCGTGGTTAGCTGACCCAGCAAGCACAAGCAGCAAGGGGGGGATAAATGAATAAATAAAATCTTTAAAAAATAAAAATAAAAATAAAAAACACAATTAAAATCCCCTTTAATCCCACTGCAAGAGAGATTTTTGGAATATATTTTCCTAAGTATTTATTTTAAGCATATTGGTATCTATATATTTAAAGACATTTTTGTTTTGTTCTTTTACACAATTTGAATATCATGTTTATATATCTTCATTTTTCAGAAGTATTATACCTTGGGCATTTTCCATGTTATTAAATATTCTTCCCAAATAATTTTAATGACTTCATAATATTGAATTATATTTATCTAACCATAATTAACTTCTCATATATTGGATACTTGGATTATTACAAATTTTTACTGCTATATTTAAAGCTGTGTTGAGCAAACTTTTATGTAAATTGTTGTCCAGATTCTATTTATTGAAATAGAATTACTGGGTTTCAAATGCACTATAAAATTGCTCTTTGCAATGGTTGTACCAATTATATTGATCTATAATTGATATATATCAATTATGTCAGAGGGCTAATTTAATTTTGTTCCTGCTGACATGGATATTATAATTACTGTTTTTGTATATTTAATATATAGAAAAGTATATGGCATCTTTACTTTACTTCCATTATGATACATTAGGTTAAATAAAATATATAATTAAAATTAACTTCATTTCTTTTTACTTTTTAAAATGTGGCTTCTAGAGAAATTTTAAATTACATGTCGCTTGTATTATAGATAATTTGAACAAGTGCTGGACTAGATGTTGACTCAGGGTGAGGTCTCAAATATATTCTAACACACCCTCCAAAGACTTGCTGCATAGGTGCTGCATATTTCCCCCTTCCCACCTCCAACAATGCCTACATCAGTGATTAGAGGTCTTGGCAATAAATCTCCAAATTCCTTATCCTCATTGTCCCTGTATTGTAATGGGGCAAATATGTAAATTGAGTCCCTGGGGCAATCTCCCATATTCCAGAGTCTTAATAGTGATTGTGAATTAATAAAGCTTTCTTTTTTCCCTCCTCATACTTCTTTTGAAGACAGACAAGGATAAAACATTACCAAATTCCTCATAGCTGAAAACCACACATAACATCAACATTTATTCACAAGAATTGCACCATTACAATAAATATTACAATACTGAAAAAAGCAAACCCAGTTGGTTGCCATCCATTCATCACTGAAAACCTGGCCCTCCCTTTGGAGGGCTAAAAACATAGGGCATTTTACTGTCATCAATCCTTGAAGAATATTTACACTACATTTGGGCTAATGACCAGTGTCATTCACCTGGATCGTGTTTTTAAGTCGAGCATCAACAAAAATCCTGTTTAAACTGATATTATCCTTAGTTCACTGTGCTCATTACCTGTAATTAATTTGAGAGAATGTGTTTGAATCTCTCATTTATAAAATATAGTCATTAAAGAAAAACAAATCTCAGAAAGGCATAGGGTTTGTCTTAATAACAATAGATTATTTTTCATAAGAGAATTTAAGTCAGAACCTAAATGATGAAATGAGCATAGCTTAAAATAGAGAGAAGTGTGCAGCTCACAAAGCTCCTGGTATGGCTTTAAACTCTGGTTAACTTCACAGGGAGAAAAAATGGTTCCAGAGTTGCTGTGATTACTTGGACCTTTCAGTTACTGGGACATCTGAAGGCCCTCCTTCTCTCACAGTTTATAGCAGACATAAACACCTCTACACTAAATGATCAGCAACTCTGGGCTGTGAGCTGGTTTTTCTTCCCTTCCTGGCTGTATTTTGATTTGGACTCATCTCATAATCCTGAACATGATTTCACTGGAAAGAATAGCAACTCTTTAAACGAATAAAAGGAGCAGCTAGGATCTTGTTTCTCTTTATGTAACAAGGAAACTCATAAGGATCAGATGAATCCCATTTTAGGCCAATTCAACTTGGATGCCACAGAGAGAAATACAAACCCATAGCTCACCTGAGAGTAGTGAGAGCTGCTAAAGTTGAATCCTACTGGAACCTCAGACCTACAGCCACAGGAATAAGACTCTGCAAGTAACCTGAAGGACCTTGGAAGCAGATTTTTTCAGAGTCTCCAGATAAAGAGCTCAGTCGATGGAAACCTTGATTTTGGCCTGGTGAGACTCTAAGCAGAGAATCCAGCTGAGGCCATGTGGATTTCTTTTTTTTTTTCCATGTGGATTTCTGACCCACAGAACTGTGAGATAGTAAATGGTGTTGCTATTAGCTGCTAAATTTGTGGTAATTTATGTTATGCAGCAAAAGAAAACAAATACACCTTTGGTGACTTGTTTGTTGGAGTCCATAGCTTTTCTTTTTGTTGTGGTTCATAACCCACTGAGTATACAAGCTGTAAGGCCTCAGATGAGTTACTTGTCTTTCTTGAGCCTTTAAAACCTGCCTTACTGAGTTTTTATGAAGAAGAAATGGGATCCACATAAACTGTTTACTGTAAGACCAGGTGCTCAGCAAACTCTCAACTAAGTTCTCTCTCTGCATGTTTATTTGTGTATTTTCCAAGATCCCCCTAAATGCAGAGTCTTCTTCGTAGTATAGCATCGTGCCTGGTACACTGTATGTGACCAGTAGATGTATGCTGAATGGATAATACACACAAACAGTATTCATCAAATATTTATGTGCTGGGAAATGACCTAATAGTAGTAAAAAGATGTATACATAATAGCCTTTGTCCTCAAGCTGCCCAAGTTAGTAGGTGAAAATTATGAAAACATAATTGCAATTCAACGCCAATTGTGCTAGCATATACCAAAATGCTGAGGCGATGGCACCTTTCCACTGGGTCCAGGAGGAGGAGAGATTTATCAAATGGAGAAGCAAAAGCATTCCAGGCAGAACAGGCACAGAGGAGCTTGCAGTGACTAGAGATGGCAATGAGGTCTGGTTTGGGTGGAGCATGGGGCACCTGAGTGGGCCTGATGGAAGGTGGAACTACACAGCAGGCTGCTGGCAGACTGCATTCATCCCATGGGCTCTGGGGAGCTCTCGGAGGTATTCTGGTAGTAAAATTACATGATCAAATTTGTACACGAGAAAGGAAACACTGGTATGTGACAGAGAAACTATACTGGGAGGACTGCAGGGGAAGACACTGGAAGAACAGAAACAGGCGGCTAATTTTAGTGATGATCTTTAACAATCAAAAATACACAAATGTACAAAAATCTACCATAGCCCTTTATTCATAATGAGGATTGGTCCTTATTCTCTAACACCTTGGTTTAATATCCTTCATAAAATGACCGTTTGCCTTGGCAGACAGCAGAGCTGGGGATTCCTCTACTGGTAAGGCATGGTGTGTCCTAGCTACTGCCTGTGCGGGTTGGAGCTGGAGGGCTGGCGCCAGAGATGGCAGTGGCCTGGATCCCAAGCTGCATCCCATGGTTGAAGGCTCTGGTCTGGATTTGGGCAGCAATGCAGGGCTACAACAGTACCTTTCCAGGGCTGGCTTGTGGGGAGGAAGAGGGAGAGGAGTCACATCTAACTGGGAAAGTTTCAAACTTTCATGTGCAGTAAGAGGAGGGAAGAAAAGATACTTCATTCTGAATTAATAGATGGAACTCCTTTTCCCATAGAAATAATGTTATAAATAGTGGCTAGGTTCCAAGGTTGGCCTCTTTAATGAGTGGCAGTGTACCTGAAATCCAGTATATCTGTAACTTTATTATAATTGTCTTCTGGATGTTTCACTAAAACCCAGACTTTTGAAACATGACCTGTCTATCAAGTGGTGTTTGGTTATCTGTGGTTAAGTGTTTATAATCATGTTAGTCTCTCAGATATAAATTCAAGATTATCTGGAGAAGTCTCTGTGTTGTGGCTAAGGACTAGACCAGCAGATACTACCCAGAATACTGGCTTGGAAATATTTCTATTTAAAAATGAATCACATACTATAAGTTCTAGCTAGGGCAATTAGACAAGAAAAAAAAATTAAAGGCATCCAAATAGGAAAAGAGGAAGTAAAACTCACTGTGGATGACATGATCCTGTACTTAGAAAATCCTGAAGTATACATGACAAAGCTACTTGAGCAAATAAATGAGTTTAGCAAAGTGGCAGGATACAAGATCAACATGCAAAAATCAGTAATGTTTTTGTACACTAGTACTGAACAACCTGAGGAGGAAATCAGGAGAAAAATTCCATTTTCAATAGCAACAAAAAGACTCAAATACCTAGGAGTTAATTTAACCAAAGAAGTCAAGGACCTATATGCAGAAAACTACAAAAAAATGCTAAAAGAAATTTAAAAAGACCTAAACAAATGGAAAGACATTTGGTGTTCATGGATTGGAAGAATAAATATCATGAAGATGTCAATCTTACCCAAACTGATTTATAGATTCAATGTAATACCAATCAAAATCCCAAAAGCTCACTTTACAGAATTAGAAAAGGCAATTACCAAATTCATCTGGAAGGGTAAGTTCACCCGAATAGCCAAAAGCATTCTAAAAAAGAAGAGCAATGTGGGAGGAATTTCACTGTCTGATCTTGAAACATATTACAAAGCTACAGTGGTCAAAACAGCATGGTACTGGCATAAAGATAGACACATCGATATCCGTGGAATAGAATTGAGAACCCAGAAATAAAACCTCATCTATACAGTCAACTGGTTTTTGACAAACCTACCAAGTCCACGCTAACGGGAAAAAAGTCTTTTCAACAAAATGGTGTTGGGAGAACTGGATATCTATAACCAAAAGAATGAAAGAGGACCCCTATCTCACCTGCTATACCAGAAACAACTCAAAATAGATCAAAGATCTAAATATAAAAGCCTGGACCATAAAACTACTAGAAGAAAATATAGGGAAACATCTTCAAGACCTTGTAGTAGGTGGTGGTTTCTTGGACCTTATATCCAAAGCACGTGCAACAAAAGAAAAAATAGATAAATGGGACCCCCTCAAAATTAAACACTTTTACACCTCACAGGACTTTGTCAGAAGGGTGAAAAGACAGCCAACTCAAAGGGGAAAAATATTTGGAAATCACATATCTGATAAGGGTTTAATATACAGGATATATAAAGAGATGTTACAACTCAACAATAAAAAGACAATCAACCCAATTAAATGGGTGAAAGACTTGAAGAGACATTTCTCCAAAGAAGAAACACAAATGGCAAAAAAAAAACACACGAAGAAATGCTCAACATCACTCATGATTAGGGAAATGCAAATCAAAACTACAATGAGATATCATTTCACACCTATCAGAATGGCCACTATTAAAAAGACAGAGAACTACAAGTGTTGGAGAGAATGTGGAGAGATAGAAACACTTCTTCACTGTTGGTGGGAATGCAGAATGGTACACCACTGTGGAGGACTGTTTGGCAGTTCCTAAAGAAATTGAATATAGACTTGCCACGTGATCCTGCAATACCGCTACTGGGTATATACCCAGAAGAACTGAGAGCAGTGACACGAACAGACATCTGCACACCGATGTTCATAGCAACATTATGCACTGTTGCCAAAAGTTGGAAACAACCCAGGTGTCCATCAACAGATGAATGGATAAACAAATTGTGGTCCATTCACACGATGGAATATTATGCAGCTGTAAGAAGAAATGAAGTCGTAAAGCATATGACAACATGGATGAACCTGGAGGACATTATGTTGAGCGAATCAAGCCAGACACAAAAGGACAAATACTGTATGAATGCGTTACTATGAACCAAATATATTGTGTAAAATATTGTTTGATTCAAATTTTTTTTATATGTATCTAGTACATTTAATTGAGAAATGTAAAAAAAAAAAAAAAAAGAATCACAATTTTAAAATTAGAATAAAACTTTATTTATGGCATCAAGATTTTTAAAAATGGTTTTTACTTATGAATAAACTTTAATACATTAAATTTAATATATATTTACCACATCAGGCCATGAGGATACACTGAAGAAACTTCATTTCCAGAGAGAGACACACATCAAGCAGGACTGAAAATGGACACTTCAAAGGGATTCATGAGAGACCTACCAATGGAGCTTGCTGGTGCCCAGATGGACAGAGGGGCCCCTGAGAATCCCCAGCCCCATTCTTTTATCCAAATGGGTGATTCCAACATGAACATGATACCACAAGACCAAGTGGATCACAGCATTCCATCCCAGCTTTCAGGATTTCTGATGAACAGAATGGCCCCAGGAAATCCCCAGGCTCACCCTTTTGCCAATATGGGTGAGTCCAGCATGAACTTGATACCACAGAATCTAGCTGATCCCATACCTGTGATGAACAGAATGTCCTTTGAGACTCCCCAGACAGATCCTTTTATCAATGTGGATGATTCAAGTACACACTTGGTACCTGAGGATCAAGCCAATTCCTCAATCTGGAGGAAGCCTTATGATCGTACCTTATTCTCCCACAAACAGCATGAAGAATTAGAGACTCTATTCAGGGAGACCATGTTTCCAGATAAAAACATCTGGAAGGAACTGGCTTTGAAACTCAACACAGATGAATCTAGAGTGAAGGTTTGGTTCAGGAACCAGCGATTCAAACTGAGGAAGCAGCAGCAACAACTACAGCAATCACTAAAGAATCCAAGCCAGATCCTTCCAGCCAAGGAGAACATGCTCCCCTTACCCAGAGCAAGCACCAATCCTTATTCTTTTTTTCCTGTGGTTTCACATTCCTACAGCTCCCTTCCACCTCGGCCATTAGGCACTTCCAATTGGGCATGGGACTCTGTCTTCCCTGAGAATCCCACAAGTAACATCCAAATACAATATCCACAGATGGAAAAAAAAAAAAAAAAAAAAAAAAAATTTACCACATCAAAAGAATTTAATAAACAAATGTCAAATAGCTTATTAAAACGAATTGTGTTTAACTTGATATTTATATGGAACAATTTCAGAATTAAAAATAAAAACCTAAAGCAAACACCATATAAATTTGAGTGAGGATGAAATTTATTTGTAATAAAATTGATGTCTTCTAGAATTTTTTTGTAACAGAGAAGATATGGACTAAAAGTATGTGCTTATAATTTCTAGAAGAGTATGCTGTCCCTGCTGGATGAAAATGACTCTATGGACTGTCCAATGGTAGGATGCATTTTGAGATACTTTTCTGTCTGGGGTAGGGCTGTGCTGCTTGACCCAGATTCCTTATGGATTGTGAGCTTACATCTCGGAGAAGGGGCTGTTGGTTTGTGATGACAGAATTTAGTCTGGTCTCATTAACACCGCGTTCTATCTGAATCATGGGATCATCCAAATGGATATAAGTCAGATGAAAAGAAAGCTTTATAACTTCTCAAAGCTCTGATATTTTCCATGATATTTCACAGAACTGATATTTAAACAATGATGTGGTAGAATTGTTTGTTTTAACAAAAATAGTTTTAACATTCAGTTCTATATAATGAGGACATTTTCCATGCATTGGCCCATATGGATATTACTTTGCTGCTGTGGAGAAAATGAATTCTGATGGTAAGATTCATACATAGATACATATATACACATATGCACACATACATATATATATACATATCTATATACATAGTCAATATCAGATGTGTTCATATTCCCTTGTCTATTAGGTGTCATTTTATTTTTCAACGAAGAGATTCTTCTTTGGGAGTCTATTCAGTGTGCATACCTTATTTGACAAGTTCTGATGGCTGGCACAAAGCATCTTTGGGTTGTATAATACTTTACAGTTTACAAAGCACTTTCTGATATCTCATCCCTCTGGAACTTAAAACAATGACAATGGGTGGATATGAATAATCTCTTTTCACAGATGAAGAACCAAGAGCCCAGTGAGGTTAAGTAAGTTGCTTCCCTTTACGTGGTTGGTAAGTGATCAAATGAGGATGACACCTTGTGGTCTTGCCCAAATGCTGGTTAAACACGAATGAAGACACAGTGCAGTGTGTGTGGATCTGTGAATTCCTTCCTCTAAACCAGGCTGATGAGGTGGGGGTTTGGAAAGTGGTTTTGCTACTCTTTCAAAAATGAGGTCTCTGCTAGAGACCCATCGAGCTTAAACCAAGAGCCAGAAGCATAACTCTCAGAGAATACACACACACACACACACACATATATATTTAAAGAAGATTCATAATATTTAATACATAATATATTCATAAATCATCAGAATACCATATTGAGAAATAGGTTTAAATTTTCTTAAGAGCATTCTTTATTCATTCCAACATAGGTATGAAAACCAGGAATAAATACAGTCTTGGCACACTTTACCTTTGCAGGTGCACTGGCACCTATAACACTTTCCCTTTGGCCTTATTTTGTTCACTCCCACTTCTGATTGTTTAATAATTCATGTACACATTTGTACGTTCCTTGAGGATTTGGACTGAGCTAGATTCCTTTAAAGTTGACCACTCTTTCTCTCAGGGCCCAGCTCAGCACTCGGCACATAGCAGGTGTTGTTTATCATACTTCAATTTGGTTAAAGTGGGATTCTATCTGTAGCAATTTGCCTAAAGAGTTTTTGGTTTTGTAATAGAACATCATTTTCATAGTAAACAGTATTTTTTAAAATCATAAGAAATATGGTAATAAATTTAATACAAATTATGCATTATAGCTATTCTTTGGTTGTTTTTAACAAATTATTTGTTTTTTTTTCACTAAAGTACTAAAAGTATAAAAATGCAACTACAGAAATTAGCTTACTCTGTAAACATAATAAACCCTGTAAACATATATTTACTACATAATTGTGCAAGTGTAAAGAATGACTAGGAAAGGCAAGTACTATCCATTTAACTTAATTCTTCAAGGCATACTTAGAAATACTGCTTTGTGGAGCTTTAGTTTAACGTTTGAAGAAGGAATCTTCTAACTACACTAAAATATGAAAAAGTCATGTCTATGCCAATGAACCATGAGGATATACAAGCAAGAGGACGGCTTTAGTACTTTCCACTTACTGCAAATTTGAACTTGCTTCACATGTGGTATGAACCACCTTGTTTAGTAAAACTACATAGTAACAAAAGCCAAGTCCTCTTAAAATGAAGTAAACACCTTTTGCGAGTCAGTTAAGTAAAAATATAGGCAACACACTTTCTAGTTTTTTAAAAAAATTGGGCAGTAAGGTGCATTAGGCAGGACCACATAATAATAAATAGCTGCAAGCAGCACTAAATATATTGTAGTTTACTCAAAATTAAAGTATTTTCCCCCAAATTTCAGTTTTCCTTCTCAAAAACCATCTAACTTTTCACACATAGCAATTATCACAAATATTTCACAGTTATAATTTCAGTAGTTTAAGAAAGAACTGCCTGGCAAATACTGTAACAGAGGTAAATGTTGAGAACAAAACTTGCTATCAGGCTCAGAGGACTTATATCATATAGTATGAACTTTAAAGATAGAATGAAACAACCGTGTAAATGTAATGCGAAAGTGTCTGAAATAATGACAAAGTTGTCATATGACTTCTTCTAATGCTTTTATATGATTTTCTAAAATATCTTGGAAAAGTCAATGGCCAAGTTTTAGTAGTTCCCAGGAAAAATTTAAGTCAAGATTTTGTTAATAAAATTGAGGCAATAAAACACTGCAGGTTATTATTTGTAACCTAATCAACCCCATCAAAACCCTGAGTGTTTTCAATTGCCATCTGAAGTTTATCCCATAACTCTTCAAATGATTCATATGGCGGCAAGTCCAAGCGATTAAAGCTGAAAGAACAGAGAGGAACTGGTTATGAAAAGCACTGACAAAGCGTGGATCTCCATGGCAAACACAGTAATGCTGCGAATTGGAAAGAGGCTGTGTTCAAACAAAACTAATACGTGTTTATCACCAGGGGTAGATATAAAGGTATAGGGCTGCACTATCCCCAAGACTCCTTGGGGAGTCCTTCGGACAGTATCTCATGCTCCAACCGTCTGGTTCCTCTGCCACTTTAACCTACAAAATGGAATGTTCTACCCCTCTTGGGATGGCCACTCACTCATGCTATGATGGCAACACATAGGCCTCTCCAATGTTCAGCTACCTGGACTTCAAGCCTGCCCTACCTGGTAAAGAAAGGCCTGTTATTGGGTTAGGGTCATCCATAGCTGCCACAGACATGGCCCAGAGGGTTTGAGAACATCTCCAGGCCTCCTGTGCACCTAGACTAAATGGAAAAAGAACTTTGCTCTCTGAGGATCTGTTCTATCAATGTCTAAGCAATTGCTTACCAGGTATGCGCTCTTGGCAGCTTCTCAGGGGTACCCCACTGTTCAACTGTAAAAGACTGTGGTCCGTTTGAGCCTACAAAAAAGACAAGTTTCTTTGGTTTCATTTACTCGATACAGGGGAATCCCTAGGGATTTCTAAACTCACTTTTTCTAACATACAGCTTACACCTATAGGGAACTAATTTGGCTTCTTTGAACTCAAAAGAAATGAAGGCTGCCCTGTGCCCGAAGGCTTCATTGTCCAGCCATGAAATGAGGATTCCTCTTCTGTCAATCCATTTTCAACCCCATATTACTCTGCTCCCTGGGGAGGCATGTTTGATGATGCTTTTGCTGATTCCTAGCTCTATGCACAATTATATTTCCATGTACTATTTCCTTCAGAGGTACATAGAAAAATGTACATTTTTTTCTTGAGTCCCACTGAAAATAGCTTTTTTTCTGATTATAAAAATAATACATGCTTATTAAAAAAAATTAAGCAATATAGAAATGTGTACCTCAAATTCCACCATTTTGAAACATACCATTAATTTCTGGGTGAACATTCTGACATGAATTTTTTTGTGCATCACATATATATATTTTTTATATGCATGCAATCATGTTATACATGCCACTTTTTTCTATTATGGACACTTTTAAAACTGTCTTTTTTTTTTTTTTTTCCAGGGTTTTCTCTTAGCTTTTCCCTCTCCAATTCTCAGCATCCCCTAACCACCCAGGTAATCTACGTTAACAACCCAAAATGTAACCTTCTGTACTCTATACCATGTCTTATGATCACGTGCAAATATGTGTGTAAGTATTACTGCCAGAGGCAGCACTAAATATACATAATATTTTCAATATTAAAGTCTTTACAATTTCAATCATCTTTCTCAAAAAGCATTAATTTTTACATATCATCCATCACAATTATGTTCACAGTTAAAAATTTCAGTAATTTTACCACTGTTTGTTTTAAACAATATGGACTCATTAGATATACTTCTCTGCTTCTTGATTCTCTCACTTAAACAATCCACCATGAAACTCCCTGTAAGTCAAGTGGTAGAAACTTCACAAGTTTTTTATTGGCCATATAATATTGCATTGCAATATTGACATTTTGGAGAACCTTATACTATGCATTTGTAAACACATAAGAATCTGATTTTCTAACACAAATTACTCTGTCGTATAGGGTATTTTCCACCAAATTCCAAACAGTTCATGAAATCATTGGATGCCAGAAGGTTTGAGTTGCATAAAAGAAGGAAGTGGAGCTAGAGAGGGAAAGGGTATTTGTTTGCTCTGTTTTGATTTTATTAACTGGTTAAAGTTAGGAGAAGAGAAAGGAAAGTGGAGTCAAGCAAAACCACTAAAAGACAAAGGGTAAGAAACCCTAAGATTAGGCATGGAGTAAGAGTATTGGTGAGCAGCAAAGCTCCTGCCTCCTCACTGTGAATGGTTACTCTAGCTGTCAGTCAAGTTCTGCAAACAAATATAAATGAAGTTTAATGAGGAGACCAAGTTTGCCAAGGAGATCGAGGAGGTTGGGAATTCCATCAGATAGTAACAGCTTTCTGTTTGCATGAAAAACTCAGTTTATCAACTACCCACGCAGCAATCCCTGACTTCTAGTTCCCAGAACAATTCTATTCTTATTTGTTGCTCTGAGTAGGGATTTAACCGTAGCTTTATTTTTTCTAAAAGACTGGGAGTATCATCCAATAAACAGAATATTTATTGAATCAAGTTGCTGTGCTTTATATCAGAAACAGTACTTTTTACAAAACACACCTCTAGTGGTGTGATGTAATAGATAGGATGTACAGAATTTCACTTTATAGAATTAATATGAACTATTTTGAATATCAAGAGCTATGTGCAGTTTTATCCCTAGTCCAGCATTTCCTACAACAGGCTGAGGAACAGTATAGCCTCATGAGATTCTCCACCCACCAACACCCACCACAAATAAGAAAGGATTCCCTGATCAAAGAGGTTTTGCAAACTCTGCGTTTTAATTTCATAGTAGAGTTTCTGAATAAGTCCCAAAGAAATCTGCTTAACTCCATTTTGTCCAGGATCTCTCCAAACACATTTTACTATGATACTCTTTGTTTTTATTGTACACTTATAACATTCTGTGGACCTTTAAATACTGCCCTGAACACACTAGAGCTTTCTCTGTAATGCATGCATAGTTTGAATAGAATTTAAAGCTCAAGAATGGAAAGCAATGCAAGACATTTTCATCTTTTCAGTTTTCCTCTTTGCCATCTGACTAAAATGTGTGACTATAGCTTGGCCTACCTCAGCATATCTAATTATATCTGAAAAAAAATCTTAATTCTATATTTTAAGCTAAATGTGTGTAGAAATTACAGAAGGATAATCAGCTATGAAAAAGACAATTGGTATCACTCTGTTTTTTTAATGATCTATAGATAATCCTTACCATATAGTTCAGCAAATCCATTCATAGGCACACGGGATGTGCCAGTGACAAACTGAAGTAATCTTATTCTTTTTTCTGAATCCATCATTAAAACAGCCTATAGAAGATTGAAACAACATTTAGGGAATATAATTGGAAAAGAGGTAACACAATTATCTAAGAAATATGCTATTAGAATTTAGCTATAGTACTAATAACCACTTATTAAATTTGCATGATTCTTTCAGTTAACTTTGCTGTAACATGTTGATGGGTGATTTGTTTATTTCTCAGTTGCAGTTTTATTAAGGTCACATGGTAACTCTCCAGAGTAGGATTATAGCCTAACAGAGTGACAAAAATTTATTTCCCAGATATGATGCATGGACTTCTAAAATTTATATTAAAAATTATGTTTACTGATACTATTGAGTGGCACAGAAATTTCTTTATAAAATGCAAA
Source organism: Tolypeutes matacus (assembly GCA_026826555.1). Lineage (NCBI taxonomy): Eukaryota > Metazoa > Chordata > Mammalia > Cingulata > Chlamyphoridae > Tolypeutes > Tolypeutes matacus. Next base: position 2,591,303 of record JAKSZT010054395.1, on the reverse strand, counting down.
TAGAATCCTGATGCTTTTTCTGTTTAATAGCCACATTTAAAGGAACCATGCAGGAGTCCCAGAGAATACATTGCAGGTATTATTACAAGTTTTCTTTTAGGATCTAAGTGCCCATCTCATCTGGTCATTGCCATTTACTATATTCTGCACACCTTACTCACTCATCTATAAGTACATATAGAGGTTAGGACCAGACCCTGAAGGTATATGTATACAGTGAAAAATCAAAGATAACTTTGCTGGGCTATATATTTTTCCATATTATTTATACATAATCCATTAATATAGATAATCAAGAGTTGACTTTAAATAAGATTGAATCTATCAAAAAGTTATTTAGGAGGGCGGGTTGGGGGAAAAATACACCAAATGTAAGATACTTTGGTTAGTAGTAATATTTTGAGGATGCTCTTTAATTATTAGTTAAAAATGTTTCACAGCAATTATCCTGAATGACACTGCAATGAGAGATACAGGCCATTTTATATCACCACATAACATGCAGAACTGTGTGGGAGAGAGTGTGGTCTACAATGTGAACTATGGTCCATGCTTAATGGCAAAGCCCCAAGATGCGTTTATCAATTGCAATGAATGTGCTACACTAATGAAGGATGTTTACGTGGGAGGGTGTGGGAGGTGTGGGGAGTGGGGCATATGGGAATCCCTATATTTTTTGTGTAACATTTTTATAATCTAAATATCTTTAAAAAAAAAATTATTATTAAAAAAATGTTTCACAGCAATGCAAGGTGGTGGTAGGGTGAGGTATGAGAGTGCTGTATGATGTTATGTATGTTTATTTTGTAGGTTCACATATTACACATACAGTGTATAACTGTTACTATACACTTATTGCATATATATGTTTATGTATGAGTGATATACTTCAATAAATGAAAAAAAAAGTTATTTATGAAAAGAGAAGCTTTCAATTACCTTCCAAAACCACTGTATGACTTGATGATTTACACTGTAGCCATTTTTATACTTTGTATTTTCTCTCCAGTCATTCACATCCACATCTCCCAATCCACACATAAGAAGCTGTATGAATCAGAAATGTCAAACTGTAAACAAGAAACACGGTGGGTACAAAATTCCCGTTTTAAAATAAAAATAATATTTCTTACCTCTAGTTCATTTTCATCAAAAATTTTGATGAGATCCTGTGGTATTAGTTCAAAAAATCCCTAGTAGAAAGAATACATTAAAAAACCCAGTTAACATGGTGAATGGATATTCCTATACTTAAGCTGCTGGCTGCTACTGGAGAAACCCACATCCATGTGGATTTCAACCACGACAGACTACGGCCTCTTAACTCAATGGAGACTGCAATGTTGCAAGGAAACCTAGGTGTCCATAGTCTGGTCTCTCACTTATTTCTCAAAGTAGATATTGTAAAACTTCCTCACACTTCTCGAGTGTCCTTCTCCTCCATGTCACCCCTTCTTTACAGCAGGTGACTTCTATTCAAGACAGAAAATAGAGGTAATTATGGAGGACAGCTCTCCCTCAAACCTCTGTATGCCCACATACCAACCATGGTGTCCTTCCCACTGCAGTGGCGGAGAGGTACTCCTGCCCCTTTCAGGCCAGTCCCTCCACTGGGTTTCATCTGCTCACTCAGGGAGGTCATCTCACTAAATCTCCTGCTTTTTGTTAGCTCACTTCTTAAACTTTTAATTTGCTCAAGTCATATCCACCTTAAAAACAAAATCCAAAAGCAAACGCTCTTTCTTCTTCCCTTCAAAGCCGAGGATTTTGACAGTGTTAAACACTTAATGAATCTACTTGCTCGCCTTCCATCTGTCCCCCAACCCATGGCAATATGACATCTATGCCATTTCTTCCCTGAAACTGATCTGGAAAAAGTCAACGACAGCTTGCTTTGTGGCTAAATTGAATAAACACTTTTAGTTCCTTATCTTATTTGACTCCTCTGCAGTATGATATTGTGGTAAACATCTTTGTCCTTGAAACTTGGTCTGCTCTTGATGCCTTTTTCTCCTTTTTCCTCTTATGTCTCTGTCTGCCTTTTTAAAATTTCCTCTTAAGTTTTCTGTTTTACTGATAATTTTCTTAAATGCTGGTGTTCCCAGGTCTCTATGTGTGTCTAACTACTCACCCTGCTCCTTGCTCTTCCTATTTTCCATCTTCTCTAGTCCACAGATGTGCAGATGGCCCCAAAATCTATACTGCCACCCCAGATCTCTACCCTTTAAATCACCGAAAGCTATGATCTACCTTCCTAAATATCATTCAAATGCATATACAGCTCTCTTCCCGCCACCGCTATCTCAGCTCCTGTCCTCACCATTTCTCACCTGGATTACTGTAGTACTTTGCCACCTAGTCTCTGCTACTAGTCTTGCTCTTCTCTAATTCTACATTTCACTTCCAGAAAGGTCTGACTAAAATGCAAATAGAATCCTGATGATTCTTCTGTTTAATAGCCTTTAATGCACCTTCCTTCTTCTCACTGGACTTCAGGGAAAACTCCAAACTCCACTGCTTAATAAATAAGGCCCTTTACCATGTAGCTTCTACTTAGCTCTCCACACATATTTCTTACCTCTTGCACCCTATTATCCAGCATACTAAATTAACTGTATTTTCTGTAGTGTTTGCACATCCTTCATATTGCCAGACTTCACACATGCTGCTCCCTCTGCTCAGAACAGCATTTCCCTCTTCTCTTTGGTTGCCCAATTCCTCTGGTCTCCAGGGCTCACCACATGCCTGTCTGTCCCTACCTCTCCCCTCCCTGCTCTAGTCTGTGTTCAGAACCTCTCTGCTGTGCTCACCTAGCACTTTAGGCTTACCTCCATTCACTTCACTCTTTAGATTATATGCTCCTTGACAGTAGGACTTATGTCTTTTTGCCTAGTATAGCACCAGACACAGTCAGTGCTCAACACTGAATCAATTGGGAAGCGGCTGTGGCTCAATCAGTAGGGCTCCCGTTTACCATATGGGAGGCCCTGGGTTCGGTTCCCTGGGCTTCCTGGTGAAGGCAAGCCCGCCCGCACGGCGTGGTTAGCTGACCCAGCGAGCACAAGCAGCAAGGGGGGGATAAATGAATAAATTAATAAAATCTTAAAAACAAAACAAAACAAAACACTGAATCAATGAAAAAGTATGTGATAAATATTTAACAGAAGATTTTAAGATAGCTTATAAATGAGTGTCCTGAAAAAAGCCTAAATGTCCATCAGTTGGGGGACGTTTAAATAAATTATGGATTTATGTTATACATAAAATATAGCCACAGAGGAAGGTAGCTATTTATCCTGACATGTAAAGATCTCCAAGAAATATTTGCTAAGGGAAGCAAGTCAGTCACAAAACAATAGATATAAGGTGATCCTATTTAGGAAAAAAACAATATATTACACGATCCCTATAGCACTCTATTTCCTTTGCTCTCTGGAGGTTATTTAAGGTGAAGGGAATAGGATTGGGAAAGGGTGAGGGGGCAGTGAGAAGTGTAAAGAGGCCTGTTAATGTTTACTGTACAAATTTTCTGAATGACTGAATTTTAACAGCAAATGTCTAAAGAAAATGGTTTTACAAAGCAAGGCATATACTAATTTTTGTCAGATGTGATTAGGCCTAATATTTGAAGCTGAAGGAATATACTTTGAAATTATAGAAGAACAAACAAAAGAAAATGAATACCTCTTTAAAAGCAGCCATTTGCTTCTGGATTCGGTTTACAAAGCGCCATTGTATCACAAGACTAAAAGGAAGCAAAACATTTCATTCTTTTTCACATGAACCAAGAAAAAATTTAAGGTACATTTATGCCAATTAGAAACAAAAAATAAAAACTAGCTAAGCACAGGCATAAACTAACTATGAATGGGTAATAGTGTATTGTCACAGAAAGAGAAAACAGAATATTCACACTCCAGCCATGGGGGAAGAGAAAAAAAGGTGAGAAGGTCTTCCTGGAAAGAAGTACAACATTAATTCTGGTAAAATACTTACTAAATATAGTAAAATACTAATTAAAATACTTACTAAATATATTCCTTTTTGTTCTTATTGGTGACAACTATTTCTGATCCACCATTTTTCAACTCATGTTGATGTGTCTAAAATTAAAGATGATACCTTGGTATGTTATTTTAATGAGAAAAGTAAAAAAATTATTTTATACTTATACCAGAAACCTGGTGTTTTAAATTAAATTCATTCAAAAGTTAAAAGCGAAGAAAACTTAAAATATTAGTTTTACTAAAATAAGTGTGGAATGAGTCAAGCACAAATTCTTGCTGAGACAGCTTTTGTTGTTGGAAACCACATTTAAAAAGGAAAGCACATGAGAAGAGAGGGCAGGAAACAGACACAGAGAATCGCCTAGCAAATAGACACACACACACAAAACACCAAAAATGGGGGTGGGGGTGGGGGTGGCAAAAATGGATAAAAGTAAGTAAGTAAATAAATAAATCTTTAAAATAAAAAATAAAGCATAGAAATATGTTGAATATAGGCATTATTTAACATCTAAATTTAAGTCACATTTGTTTCACAACTTATGTACCATTGTAACTGATCAATATTTACAAACCTGTCCAAAAAGTTCTTCATCTATGATAAACCTGAGGTCCAATTCTGTTGGATCATTTTCAAGAATCCATCTCAGTGAATTGTAATATTCACCATCCTAGATGGAGAAAATTGCATATTTAAAATTTGTATATATATATAAAGAAGACACCAGAAACTTGCAAAAAAAAAAAGTATGCTGAAGGTCAGAATAAATGAGCAAAAGATGAAAGTGTCAGTTGGACATCTTTCCATACACACACATACTCAAAAAGAGTTGGATGACCAATAAATGTTTGAGTTGAGATGCATAAGTCCACAGAGTAGTGCTGCTTAGGAGTTTAGACATCTACCTCTATGTGGAAGCAGTGGAGGTAGATTTTATTATCTAGTGAAAGGGTTAGATAAAGCAGTTTTCAGATAAATGCTAACTTCCGTGGGTATGCAGGAGCACCCTGCACTTTTCTCACGTGGCTATGTATGAGACTGTGTGTGAAATGTTTGAGTAACTATGAGAGGTTGTTATGTATACCTGTCCAGAAAAAAATCTCAAGTACAGAACCTCAATTAACCAACTCAAATAACTGCAATCTTATGATTTGTAAGGAATTATACTGTTTGCACTGATGATACCTAACAAGAAAGGAGTTAAAAATGTACTTGGACTCCAGTGTATACACACATTGTATGAGGCTATTCAGCAAAGATAACAACAAAGCTACAGACAGGGATTTGACTCTTGGGTTTATGTTTCTTTGTAGAGGCCTAACCTCAAGTCCTTGCTTTTGGACTGCCATTTTGAAAACATACCCCATTCCTTATAAAAGATCTCAATTCAAATACTGATGCAAGAGATACATGTAAATGTTATATAGCTTGTTGAAGTATTTAGGGGGAAGTTTACTGATACCTGCAAATTACTTTGAAATGCATCCAAAAAATAAGATGGATTGATGGACAGAGGGATGGATAGATACGTAATAAAGCAAGTATTGAAAAATGCTAATAGTGGAATCTGGGTGGTGGGTATACAGGTATTCACTGTAAAATTCTTTCAACTTCATTATACGTTAGAAAATTTGCATAATAAAATCTTTGGGAAAATGTTCATCTGCATTTTGGAACACTCTAATCTATTAATTTCTATATTGTTAAAAGCTAATTCTTAAAAAATTTCAATGTTTTGTTAAATTATACTTCCTTTGTATTATAAGTGAAAAAAAACATACCACTGATTCCATATCATGAAGTGTTATTGGTTTGTGTAGCATCATCTTGTAAAATGGGCGGATGAAAAAACCTTGCAAAAAATCAAATATATTTAAAATGATAAAAAGGCAAATGGAAGTAATCAGATAATTACATTAAAAAAAAAAAGTTTTATGGTTAATACTAACCATCCAACAGTTTGCCATGATAAACTGCCATTCCAGCCACTCGGCCTATAAACTTGAAGTAAGAGAGGTGATCTTCATTACATAATCCAGAATTTGGATTTATCTGTAGGGTGTAATTATCTCTGTAAAGAAAACCACATTTAAATGTTCTTCTCTATATTTTGTATAAATTTTTTTTTTTTTTTTTTTTTTTTTTTAACGGGAGGTCCTGGGGATCGAACCCGGGTCCCTCCATATGGGAGACAGACACCCAACCATTTGAGCCACATCCGTCCCCCTGTATAAAATTTTAACATGACGATTATAAAATTATATCCCTCTTTTTAGAGTTATCTCTATTACAAATACATTAGACTGTCAGATTTAATGGTTTTAAAAACAGTAATTTCTGAACCAGCATTGGCTGTAGTCTCCCTTTCCTAACATATTTTAACGTACATTTTCCCTGTATCATGCAACTCCATTACTTTCAAAACAGTGCTTTTCTTTTCTGTATACAGTCATTGTAAAGGCACTTACGTAGCAGAATATTCAAACAACCCATAATAAGGGTTAAACATTTCCTTTGAGATTAGGAAGAACCATTCTCTGGCAACTCCTCCGTAATCTAATCCCTTTTCACCATCAAACTCAATCCACAGTCTAGCCTTGAGGAAATCTGCTCTCTTGACAGCCATAATTCTTCTGTAAGAATCCTCAAGAACAGTTGCACGGCGAAGTTTCATTTCAAATTTGTTTGGAATGTCATTCTGAAAACCCAGAGAAGAGAGACTTGTAGTTTACGTCAGTTCATTATGATGATAAGCTTACTTCTCACGAAGGTTATAAAATTCATTGTACTCTACCCCAAGCCCAAATTCCTTTTTCCTTAAGAAAAGCACTCAGGGAAAATGCAACTATGTATATTGTCTTAAATATTTTCTCTATGGATTGAAATAATTCATGCATTTTCTCTAATCACTTAATAATATAGACTTTTGATTTTTATATCTGCAGAAGCTATTGAGGGTGACAATAATGCCCATGTGAAGGCATTTTATGAACAGTTCTTTCCATATTAATTTCCAACGAAGACGATTCTGTGACCAACAGTCTTGCCATACCTGCTACTTGTTGCTTGTCTATCTGTTCTGGGTTTTCCTTACCTCTGCCTTTCCTTCCTGGAGTCTATCCTGCTCTGCTCATTACTAAGAACTAATATTTACAGATCACTTATACTGTGCCAGGCACTGATCCAAGCATTTTAAATAGATTAACCCATTTATTCCTAATAACATTACGAGATAGGTACTGTACTGTCCCTATTTTACAGATGAAGAAACTGAGGAAGAGAGGAGTTAAGTCTTAGTTCTCTGTTCTTAATTAATGAGTTACACTGCAATCGCTAATTTATTTTACAGTTTTTGCTTATGTGGCAATGTAGATAGCTATGGCTTTGGCCAGATATTGTAAATTTTATAAAAACTATATCTGGGGGGGCAGATGTGGCTCAAATGGTTGGGCATCCATCTCCCATATGGAGGGACCTGAGTTCGATTCCCGGGACCTCCCTGTAAAAAGAAAAAAAAAGAAAAATATACAAGGGGCACAGGATACCAGGCCCCCCAAGCAGGTGAGCCCCTCAGGCCCCGCATGAGGGTGCGCCATCAAGCCCCACCAAGCCACACTGCAAGATGATGACATTAACAGGACAGTGACACAAGGGAGAGTCAAGATGAGACACACCAAAAAACCAAGAACTAAGATGGCGCAGGCAGTAGGATGCCTCTCTCCCACACTGGAGGTTCCCAGCATCAAATCCCGGTGAAGACAGGAGGAGAAGGATGAGAAGAGAGGGCAGGAAATAGACACAGAGAATTGTCCAGTGAATGGACACAAAAAACAGTGAAAACACACACACACAAAAACGGGGGTGGGGGGAGGGGGGTAAAAAATGGATAAAAGTAAATAAATAAAAAATATATATATCTGAATATTTTATTCTTGAGGGCTTCACGTGCAACTTTCAAGTGGAAACCATTAAGAGAAAACATGACATTCTGTCGCTTTAAAAAAAGGAAGCTTAGCTTTAAGGAAAAAAAATATTAATTTTACTCAATATACTTAAGAAAATGTAAAGTCTTATAGAAAAACACAATATAAGCAGTTTCCTCTTCTCATTATGCAATAAAAATAGTAAGATTGGAGAAAATCAGTTTTAGACTGGACACTAGGCAACATAGTACAGGTAAGGTACTCAATAAACATTTATCAAAGGCCTGCTCTAGACCAGGCTCGATGCTAGGTGGGGCCAGCGATGGGGGTCACTTCCCCAAAGAGTTTATAATCTGGTGTGCACCCGAGGAACAAATGTAAATGTTACTAATTCTAAGACTTAAAAAGAGGAGGAAAATTGCTAATAGAGATATAAGCAAGGTTGCCTGGGGATATAAAAGATCTAGCTATTAATTGAAAACGAGATGATCAAGGAGGCTTCAGAAAGGATTTCTTTCAACATGAGAGGAAATAAGAGAAGGACTGAGAAACGACTGGCTGAGAGTAAAGCATGCATGAGTCTGATATATTTAATAGTTAGAGGTATAGAAGGAGGAAGGAATGGGATAGGGGAAAGAAAAGGGAGGGATTATAGTAAAATAAGAAGCTGGAGAAGAAGTTTGGTGCCAGAGTGTAGGCAAGTATGGATGCCAGACCAGGAAGAAGAGGGTTTTGGTGCAAGAGAGTGCCATGATCAGACTGTTGTGTTTTCAGAAGCTGGTCAGGCAGGAGTGTAGAGTGATTTTAAGGCGGAGAGACAAGAAGCATGGTGGTCAAAGACCCCTGAAACAGACCACGTGAGAGAAGAAAAGTGGACCATGTGAGTGAGTGATAGTAATGGAATAAAGAAATGGCTAAAGGAAAATTTCAGTGTTTGAACTGAGAAGTGGACAAGGGCATGGACTCTGGAGTCAGACAGCCCTTAGTTCAAATCCTGACTCCACCATACACTAGGTGTATGTATGACTTTGGGAAAGTTTCCTGTCTCTTCTAAGGCCAATTTCCTCATCTAAGAAATAGGGATGATAATAATACCTACCCTCATGAAGTTGCTTCAGGATTTAATATGATAATATATTTAATGATTACACAGTATCTAGATGGCACACGGTGAGCTCAATGAATATTAGTCATCATTATTCCTAACTAATGAGATGTTGAGGATGAAGGAGAGGAAAAGGTTAAAGATAGCTTAAGGGTTTCTAGTACTGGTTTTAAACATTTTTCTTTGTTTAGGTGTTCTGCTCTTTTGTTGTGATGTATTTAGATATGGATTTTTTTAAAAGTCCTGTTTAGCATGTTTTTGTCAATCTCAGGATTCAAATTCCCAGCTTATTCCTCATGCTCTTCTTTTCTTTACCATGTCTCTTAACTGTTCTTACATAGATATTTAATCTCTTTATGTTTCTTTGTTGCATTCTGGATACTTTCTGGATTAATTTTCTCTCATAATCACCATTATAATTAAAGAGTTGGGCTCTGGAGCTAGATCCTTTGGTTTGAATCTGGCTCTGCCAATTAATAACATGGAACTTGATCCAATCACTTAATTTCTCTGTGTCTCCATATCTTTATCTGTAAAAGGTGATAATAGTACCTTTCTTTTAGGGTTTTGTAGAGATTAAATGAGTTTTATGTAACTTGCTAAGAAGAATGCCTGACATGTAATGAAGGCTCAATAAATATTGTTTTCATTATAGTTTTTGTATTCTGTGACCTTTTTAAAGGTCTTGTTTCATATCTCCTACTGCCTGGAGGACTTCAACAATTAGATATTATAACATGTTTACAAGTTTTAGAGTGGCAAATGGAGATGCCCACTCTCCCAGCATAAGAATGAAAATATTTGCCAGAAAAATAAATCAACAAAGAATTAAAATCCCAAAGCCTAGATGTAGAAGATAAATTTCCACAGTGATTATGACATGAAGTTATTTAAGATGAATTTAAAAAGTTGTTGCTATTTTAGGATTTCATCAGGGCACAAAATATTTGCACTAAAAATTATCATATTTCATATTTGTTTAAATTTTGGACAAAAAAATCTGTGGTTGCCGACCTACCATCTTGAATCTGGAAAAAAGGCTTCTGGCTCAGAATGCAGGAAAGTGTAACCCAATATAGCCACCTAGTGGTAGTATTCCTAAACTGCAGGAAAAGGGGGAAAGTATGAGCAAATTTAGGCAATAAAAAAGGTCATCACCAACAGAAATGAAATAGATGGGCAGTTGATGAGCTTAGTTCTAAACCTTTTGAATTTGTGGTGATATAAAAAAGTTTAGTAACAATACATAATAAGCATAAGGAAAATAGGTGCACTGTTCTACTCATAGTTATATATATATATATATAACTATATATATAACTATATATATAACTATATATATATATATATTTTTTAAAGGAATACACTTTATTTTTATTTATTTATTTTACCGGGAGATAAATATTTAAAATATTATTTTACCAGGAGGTCCGGGGGATCGAACCCGGGTCCCTCCATATGGGAGACAGACGCCCAACCATTTGAGCCACATCCGTCCCTCATAGTTATATTTTTAAATTATATTTGAAGCTGTAGAGAATGAGTGAATATCAATGGAAAACAACAAAGTAGAAAAAGAATCAGGAGAATCATTCAACACAATAAAAAACTAGGATTGAAGATAATCTCAGATTCTAAAAATAAGCCCACAAAACTAGATTTTAAAATAAACTTTTAAAAATTTAATTAAAAAAAAAATTTTAAAGATACTTAGATTACCTAAATGTTACATAAAAAAATGTAGGGGATTCCCATATGCCTCACTCCCTACCCCTCCCACATTAACAACATCCTTCATTAGCGTGGTACATTTGTTACAACTGATGAACATATATTGGAGTACTGCCACTAAGTGTGGATTATAGTTTACATTATAGTTTAAACTCTCTCTGCCCAATTTTGTAAGTTATGACAAGATATATAATGGCCTGTATCTGTCACTGCTATGGTATTCAGGACAATTCCAATGTCTCAAAAAGGCCCCCATGTTACACCTATTTTTCCCTCTCCCTCCCCTCAGAAACTCCGGTGGCCACTGCCTCCACATCAATGATAAAAGTTCTTCCATTGCTAAAGTCTATAGTAGAATAATAGTAAGCCTACTCTTTCTATATTACAAGATATCTTGAAAAATAAGAAAAGACAAAATAATTGTGGTTTCCAATGACATTTAACAGTTACTTGATAAATAAGCACTCTTTCCCTATAAGAAACTATTAACTCAAAGTTGTTACAAATAAAGAGTAAACATTGCATTACTTTAAAAAAATGCATACCCCAGTACTTTCACTGATCATTCAGTGATCATTCACTGAACTGATCATTCCCAAATACATACTATAAATATTACTAACCTGCTTCTTCATCTTTCTTCTGAAGAACTCATACTTTCGTTTGTAATCCCTTGAGTAGGGCACAGCCTTTAGTTGAAAAATTTGGAAAAATAAAGAAGGTTTAGGTTGTTTTTATTCTGGAAAAAATTTTGAAGTTCCATTTTGGATATTTTATGAACATGAGTTAAAGGCATTAAAAGAGAATATTTGGAAAGAAAAGTTTCATTTGAAGAAAAACACAAAGATTTAAAATTTTAATTTCTCTGTTTAAGGTAAAATTGTATTCAGTAATTCCTATAGCTGTAATTTTAATCATGCAATACTCTTGAAGTGCAACATGCCAGAAACAGGAAATTTCTTCCAAGTGGTGAAATACTAGAAACGAGAATTTCCATTTCTAAAGAGACTTTCACAGTGATTTCTCCGTTAAGGGAACAATTTGAAAAATGTACTTTTTCCCTGAACTCTGAGGAGTTGCCTTTTTTATTCATTATTTTATAAAGGACTAAAGATGGAGATACTAAAGAGCAATCTTAAAAACGAAAACAAAAACTGTATCTTCAATTTTACTTACTTTTGTGAAATAGAAACCAGTAAAAATCTGAAAAACTAAAATGGAAAAAGTGGCTACATTTATAATAAAAAAGAGGCTAATAACTTTCCTATAATTAACCTGACTCAAGACTAGTATAATCATTATATATCCTAATATTTTTATTTAAATATGGGGTGTATCTAATATACCGTAAGGCACTGACAATGATTTCTTTAAATGTTCAAGACGTGACCCTGGAGTTAGAGCTCAAGCCAATACTTGACACTGTCTGCAAGAGAATGTTGACAATCCTCAACAGATCAGAGCCCAGAGTAAGTATATCAGCATGAGGAGGCAGACAGCACTCCATCAACTCCAGAGTCTTGTGAAAGGACAATCACAGAGCATATTGATAAAAAAAGACTTACTGGTCCAGTTATGGCTACATTTTGCAAGCGAGGATCTTCCCATTGTGTTCTTTTTATATCTGAAGGGGAAAAATAAAAAGATATACTTCTTTCTCATGTGCAAAATTCAATATTACAAAAAATGTAATTAAAAATCTAATTGCACATACTGTGATTTATGTAGAAGATTCTTCCATCTGTGTGAGTTCTCTCTTCCCATCCTGGCTATAATGAAGAATGTATTTCAATTATTTTAGGAAAGAGTTTTAGATGTAGAGAAGGAAAAAGGCAATGGTTTTATAGTTAATTTAATTTGTATATTACATTCTTAGTAGAAGGCAACAGCATTTTAATAATAACATTAATTATAGTTGTTAAAGAGCTACTGTATTCCAAAATATAAAATAGTTAAGATAGCCAACTTAGATTGGCAGCAGTTCTATAAACTTACAGGTAAAGGTCCTAGATCAATAGAAGAATCAAGTGATGTCTTTCGTCTCAGATGAGCTGGAATTTTCAATCTTGGATCTTCCTTTTATGGTAGAGTAAATAAAGAAAACAATACACACAAACAAAAACACAAATTTTCAAACAGTAAAAGTCAGTCTAATTGATACCATGTTTTCTAATATCAATGGATATCTAAAATATTCTCTTTTTAAAAGTCCATTGTATACTTCATGTGTAATAACAGTTTCTTTTTTAAAATCTATTACTCTCAGGCTACAATATTAAACAAATGATAAGGATCAGTTCTCCGAGTGGGATCACTATTAGCTTATCATCTCTTTCAGAGAAACTATTTTGCCCCACTCTTTAGGGATTATGTTGCTACTCAGCACTTTTCTCTAAATAAAAATTGGTGAAAACGTGGAACTTCAACTGGACCATGGATTTCTGAGTCCCCTGAACATGCTTATTTGGCACCTATTAAGGTGCTGATTTATTAACATATATGAAAGATAGGAAGGTAAGCCCAAAAAGGTTATTAAAGTCAAGGCTGTTAAACAAGAGAACAAAATTCAATTTATTTGAATTAATTTATATCTACTATCTTTATTATTTTAATAAATTTTGCATTAAATTATCTTAGTTTAAGGTACACGGGTCTTTTTAATAGTTAGTTAATTAAAATCTATTGCTGATTTTGAGTAATTTTTCTATTAGTGGTGAGCGAACCACTAAACTACTTTAAGCCTTATCTTAAAATAAAAATACTGTTCTACCTAGGCTCACAGGATTATTTATGATATTAAATGAGATATGAATTCAAAAGTGCTTTGCATAAAGGTAAGAAATTACTATTAAATATATTCATAAGCATTTATGGCTAGCGAACTATATATAAACTGGAAATGGGCACTAAATAGGAGTATGAGTATCTCTATGACAATCCAAAACAATATTAAAAATAGGCACAAACATATCGTAAATAGGAATATTATAATTAAGATTTCTATATAACTTTAAGAGAGTACTAGGAAACATAGGCTATACTAATGTACACTTGAAAAATTATAAAGAACTACACATAAGAGATTTTTATTACTGTTGTTATAAATTTAATCTGAAGAGTATTGAAGTTACCCAGGTGGTAGTTTTGGTGTTGTGGTCAATAAAGAAAGGCCTCCCATTTGGTGCATGCCGGACTTCCCAGCCTTTTGGAAGGAACCCCTGCTCAATTTCGGATGGCTGGGTCACCTGCTGTGCTGAGTCACTTATCTGTGGTTGAGGCCCCGCAGAATTCTGGCTTGATGGCAGCTGACTGGTCTCCATTGTGGCCTAGCATGTTAATTAAATAATGTTGCAACATTTTATAAGGAACTTGCAAATAGCTGTGGTTAAAAAGGTAACAATCTGTAAACAGTACAGACTCATAAATAGGCCAAAACATTTGAGGCTTATTTTCAAATGTAGTTATGATATATAATTAATTTTCCTTCAACATTTTTATAATCTTTTTCTCTTTGGCTCACTTTTCTAATAAAATGTTTTGTCAAACTTTGTTTTTATAATAATTTGTAATTTCTCAGCTAATTTGCAAGCAGTAAGATGCTAGTTAATAGTCAAAGTCTGTTGCAAGTGCAAAGTTTGACTGAAGAAGCAAGATTAAGAGGCCCCGCCCTGGCTGTTAGTGCCTATAGGAAGAGGTCACCTTTGCTCCCCCGCCCCCCGCCCCCGAAAACAAGATTCACAGAGTAGGGCATTTTCCATATATAAAAGTGGGTTCAAATGCTGGGCAGACAAAATGAATGACAAATATCCATTACGGATATGGATCATTGAAATGTATTCTATTCACATGATGAAATATTAGGTAATAGCTAAAAGGAACAAACTAAATCTGCGTAAAACAACATGAATAGGGTTTCAAAATATTGTTCAGCAGAAAAAGATGGAGAGTAACATGTGCAACATAGTATCTATGCACATTTAAAAACACAGACACATATAAACAATATTGTGCATTGCTTAACTCTCTAAGGAAGTGTATAAAATAGGCTAGAAGAACACACAACTCAAGGTGATGGTTACCCCTGGATAATGGGACCAAGAACTTAGCTAAACGGAATTCAGCTTTATCTATAAGACTTTTTTTTTTTTGAGGTACCAGGGCCAGGGATTGAATCCGGGACCTTATATGTGGGAAACTGGCACTCAGCCACCGTGCCATATCAGCTCCCCTGAGTTGGTTTTTTCATTTGTTTGCTTGTTTTTTGTGTTTTCGTTTTTAGGGGACCAAACCCGGGACCTCCCATATGAGAAGCAAGTGCTCAACCACTTGAGCCACATCCACTCCCAATACTTTATTTTTTAAAGTAAAATATCTAGAAACAAATATGATAACTTTTTAATGGTGGTTAATTCTGTTAAGAATATGAGCATATGTTATATTAGTCTCTGCACTTTTCAGTCTTTGCTTCTTAAAAAAAAAAAGACATGATAAGATAAAACATTTGTACCATTGCCAAAGACAAATTTTTCAGGTTTTCTTTTAGCAAAATAATGTTCTTAAGTATTCAAATTAAAAAATCACTCAATGGACTAGATTGTTAATTTGTCTGCTTATTCCCATTTAGACTTGTTTTACAACATAAGTGGTAATTTATGTATATTAGAGAGCCACAAGAAGTGGTAGATGTTTAGCACCAATGTCAAAGAATAATCAGGAGATGGTGGAAGCCTCCAGTGGTGTGAGAGCTTCCATAGGAATATGCAGGTATAAATCTGTAAGAAAATAAGTTAATAGATAGCCTACAGGGTACCTGTACAGTGGGCTTTGTCCAGGTAGTAGTTCTGGAATTGTGATCTACATAATATGATCTTCCTCTTTCATCTTGTTTTTCTTCCCAACCTGGTGGTAATCCAGATGAAGTAGGCAAAAGCTAAAGTGAAGAGTAATAGTAGAGTTAAATATTAATAAGAAATAATCCTTTAAAAACGACTGCATCCCCCCTTTGCTGCTAGCTCTCTTTAAAAAGAGCCATGTTTTAAATAATATTTTAAAGCGTATGAAATAAAGTGGACAACATTTCACTTCAGAAAAAAACAGCAGGACAGACAATAATGATGAGAGTGCAAACAATAATAAACCATGACAATAACCACACACCATGTGCTTTAACATAGATTGTGTCACTTAACCCCCACACAAATTTTAATGAGATCACTGCTATTATTGGCCTATTTTACCGGTGAGGAAATGGAAGCTTATAAAATTCAAGTCATTTGCCATCAGATACATAGCTAGTAAGAAATGGAGTTGAAATAGAAACCCAAGCATCTCACTACAGAAATTATCAAACATATGTGCTGAGTCGTAAGTTATCCCTGTCTTGTTTCTCTAAAGGTTGGGGAGATGCTGTTTATTATAGTTTATTACCAATGAACAAAGAGAGGTCTGATCATTTCCAGCTTTACCTAAAATAGTCCCCACTCTGAATTTCCTTGTGTCATTTTGAATCAGATTAGACTCTCCAGGATTGGCTTGGCTCCCGAAAATGCCTTAAAACATAAAAACCATTATACCACCAGTCTGTTCGCGAGAGACAACAGGAGCTGGATGTACTTTGCTGCCAGTTATGATGAACTTTTAGACTACAAAATGATGGAATTAAAAGTTGCCCAGTTTTACAAATGTCCATTAGTTGGTTGGGCAGTTGGAATGGATAAACAAAATGTAGTAGGTAAATCTCACCACAAACGATTAAGACATGCAACTCTATGGATAAATCTCAAAAACACCATGCTAAGTGAAAGAGGCCAGACAGAATACACTATATACTATATGATTCCATTCATAGGACATTTCTAGAAAAAGTAAACCTCTAGCAACAGAAAGTAGATGAGTGGTTGCTTGGAGCTAAGACTAACTAGGGCAGGAATTAACTGCAAATGAGAATGAGGGAACTTTTTGGCATGGCGGAAGGGTTCTTAAACTTGATTGCAGGGATGTTTGCACAATTGTATAAATTTACTAAAACTTAATGAATTGTACACTTAAAAATGGGTGGATTTTATGTGGGTATGAAAAGAATGTCTGAAGAAACCATAAAAATGATAATAAATAAATAAAATGACAAGTGACAATAAGCAAGAATATGGCTGGGGAGGCTACTCTTCCTGTGACATCTACCCTCTTGTTGATAGTCAGTGGGTGGGGGCCCTCTTCCTTCCTGTGCACAGGGTCTGTGTCCCTCTCCTAGTACAGGACCATCTTCTCAGATAGATGAGCAACTCCTAGGTCAAGTTTTTGAGTCTCTGAACTCTTATGCTAGAACTTCCAGAAAAGCAAAAACATGCCCCATCTTTCAAAATTAATATATAGACTTCCATTTAAAATTACGAATGGTTGGTGAAAAAGAGTGAGGCAGCCATTCCAAGTGGGGAAATGGAATATGCACAACCCAGAAGGAGGAGACAATTAGGACATGGAAACAATCTGTATGGAATAAAGAGCACAAACAGTAATGAAGGCAGGAGGTTTCCATGGGTGGATAAGGAGAAGGTTAGGTGGAAGAGGCTGGGAGTTTTAATTTGGTTTAAAAAATAAGTGATGGTCATGTAAGCGAGTGACAAGCTCAGACTAATGAAAGCTGAAGTAAGAAGAAGATGGAGGCTCGAAGACCAAAAGGGAGTCTAGGACAATAGTCCAGGCAGTGGCTGGGAATACTACTGAGGAGGAAGCAGAAGGTCTTTGTAGACTTGTGGATATAAGACTGAAGGGAAGAGAGAGATTGGGGACTGATCAGCTCTAACCTCATCACTGAGCCTGCTGACACCAGTGCACACCTGACCAGGTACTGAATCCTGACCTCCACACTTCAAGTACAGAGAAGAAACAGCTTCTAGATACCATGAGCCTTGTACAAAGCACAGGCAGCTGGACACCACAATCCCAAATTGTATGCTGAATGCAGCAGACTTCCTCCAGCCAGCACAGTGCTTAACAACAAGCCCAGATACCATCCACAGTCACCAGCACTCAGAGACTTTGCTTTCCTAGTATGAACCTTCTCCAACTTTTGTCTTTAAAGGTCATACCCCATTTGCCTTTCCCTCCCCAGAGCCTAAATTCTAATGCCCTGCCTGGCATCAGACTTTCATATGCAGTACTTTAAAAAAAAGTTGCTTTGCTAGGTTTTATATTTTTATTAATTATTGAGGGAAGAGGATAAAACTCACCACAGGAAGTGCAGGCTGTTCCTCAAAAGTATAGGCTTGTAAGCTGCATCTTCTGCTGGAATGATTCTTGTAAAAAAAAAAAAAGATAACTTTAGGTTTTTACATTTGTCTTTGAATGACAAATAAGGTAGAGGGGGTGGGTACAAGGAGGCAAAAGAAAAAAAGCTGGCTGAGAAGCACCTGTGGAGACTGTGGGTGCAGGCAACTCAGCGCTCTCAGTGCCGCTTTCAGTGTCACCCAGGTGCTGATGCCTTCCAGACTGCAACTTGTGCTTCTCCTTCAGGTTCTAGACTGCCTCCTGGATGCTTTCTCTTGAATGTCTAACAGATACCCCCCGCCCAGATCATGTCAAAATTGCTCAGATTTTCTCCAGCCACACCCACCAGTCAGCCAGCTACCCAAATCAGATATCACTCGACCCTTCTTTCCCTCCTGTCCCATAAAGCCAGCCAGATACCAGGGTCTATTCATTCTATTTCTCTCCTAGCTCTCAATACATCCCTCCTCCCACAATGGCCACTACTTTAGTTCAAGTCTTCATCATCTGTCCCTTCGATTTTTACTGCAACCCCTCCTAATAGGTCTTCCTGCATTAAGGCTCATTTTCTAACTTCCATTCTCCACACTGCATGCTGCAGCCAGAGGGCTTTCTAAAGTATGACCTAGTCATGTCCCCTCAGTGCCTTCTTACAGTCACTAGGCTTCATAAGCTTCAAGACCTGGCTCTTCCTGACAGCTCTAGCCACTCCCCACCTCAAACTATCCTCTGGACATTCCAGAAACTTGTTTTCTGGAAATCCCATATTCTTTCTTTCCTTGTGCCTCTATATACATGCTATTGTCCCTATCCGAAATACCTTAGTTTTGTTATTTAATGACATAAAAATCTACAATATGCATATAAATTAAATCAGAATATTTACTTCAGTATTTTTTTTATAATAATAAAGAACTGTAAACAATCTAAAGTCCATCATAGGAGGCTGATAAAACATCTTAAAGGTTAATTGTACAATAGAATATTGCAGGATTTGATGATTGTTTCAAAAGGAGTACATCTAGGGAAGCAGCTGTGGCTCAATCAGTGGGGCTCCCGTTTGCCATGTGGGAGGCCCCGGGTTCGGTTCCCGGGGCCTCCTGGTGGGGGCGGGCCCGCCCGCATGGCTTGGTTCGCTGACCCGGCGAGCACAAGCAGCAGGGGGGGATAAATGAATAAATAAATAAAAATCTTAAAAAAAAAAAAAAAAAGGAGTACATCTATATTTGCTAAAATGGTCCAATGTCTAAGATATAGTAAGTTAAAACAGCAAATTACCAAAAAAGTACAA
Organism: Tolypeutes matacus; assembly: GCA_026826555.1. Taxonomy (NCBI): domain Eukaryota; kingdom Metazoa; phylum Chordata; class Mammalia; order Cingulata; family Chlamyphoridae; genus Tolypeutes; species Tolypeutes matacus. The sequence continues at coordinate 2,571,979 of JAKSZT010054395.1, read as the reverse complement.
AATTATTTCAGGTTAAAAAATTATACACAGATATATGTGTATGAAAGCATGTTTATGAATATATAAGAATTGTTTAGGACAACAGATGCAAAGCCATTAATGACTGAGGGAACATATGGTAGAGGTAAGATGAAGATTCCATTTAATTTTATAAATGTAATTTTTTCAAATTTTAGCCATAAACATATAATGCTTTGAAAATAATTTTTTTGAAGAGGTAACACAGGGTATAAAATTCAAAAGGTACAAAGGATATACGTTCTGCTCACCCTCTCCTCTCTTAGGAGGCAAGCAATGTTACCAGTTTCTTGTTTAGTTCTCAAGGATTATCATACATATTAACTATCATTTACATACATAAATGGTAGCATACCAAACATACTGTTCAGTACCTTGTCTTTTATCATTTACCAATATCTGTTAGAGATTATTCCATACAACATGTACATTCAAGGCCACCTCAGTCTTTTCAATGGCTGCATAGCATTCCATTGTATGGATGCCATGTATTACTTTTATAATTAAAAAATAACAAGAGGAAAGGGAATAGGATCCTATGTGATTTATCTCTAGCAAATCAATATAGCTTATTGTTTAAGACTTTTGACTGACCTTACCCACCACCACGCCATAAATGAAATGAAATAAGCAGAAGACAATAGAAAGATGGAACCAGGAAGGAAAGGAGGCAGGCAGGCAGGCAGATTTGCTTTTGGATATTCCCAGAAGTATTCATAAAGAACTGTCTACACTGAAGCTTTTTTTTTTAAGGCAGTACCAGGGATTGAACCCGGGACCTCATCATACATGCAAAGCAGGCACTCAACCACTGAGCTCCACTCACTCCACGGAAGCTTCCTGAAGAAGGCACCAAAACAGAAGCTGACAAATTTTTTTCTGTAAAGGTCCAGGCTTTGTGGGTCAACCGTTCTGTAACTACTCAGCTCTGTCGATGGGAGTGTGAAGCCAGCTGTGTGCCAATGAACCTTTATTTACAGTAACAGGCAGCAGGCTGGATTTTGGATCATAGTTTTCCAAGCCCTGCTCTAAACTATTAAGTCCCATGAGGGCAGGAATTTCGTCTGTTTTATTTACTGATGTGTAAGTATCTAGAACAGTGTCTGGAATGTAGTCAGCCCTCACTAAATATTTACGAAATGAATAAAAAGCAGGGGAAACCCAACCATAGCATCCTGGAGAAAACTCTCTGTCTCCCATTGAAAAAGCTCCCTTGATGTTACAAATGAGAGAGCTAGTCATGCATATCTCTTCATAGCACTGTATGCCATGAATACTTTCTCCTGGATCCCAAGGGCAGCAATTTTAATAGCAGTTGCTAGGGTGAGAATGCCATCTATCTCCTTCCTTGGTCAGTTCTTATTCACATATGTGTGTGGTGGCATCTGTGATACAATGTTAAAACAGCATTATAACTGAGAGAGAAAAAAGCACCACTCTGTGACCATGACAGATGAAGACAAGAACAAGACCACTGTATAATCATGTCTGAACATAGACAAAAACATGAGTATTGTCCAAGCCACAAAAAACCAAATAGCCTCCTATTCTGGCTAGTATGGGTGGCTGCTACTTCTTTACCAGTTATAGCTTTCGCCTTACTACAGATAAAATTTATTGAGATACCCAATCTTAGAATTACTCCTGCTTCCTGACCGCATCCAATCCAGAGCAAAGCCCTGCTTCTTCAAACTCTCCTCTAAATGACCTAAACCTGAGCTCAAATCCTTTAGAAAGTTTTTTCTAATATGCTCTTATTGAGACACCCCCCAGCTTCCCTTAGTGCATGCTCTTTCTTGCTGAAATGAGTAATAAATTCAACTTGTTCAATTACAGGTGTATTTCAGGTGGTCTTTGACCAGAGGGCATTGCAATAATGGACATTTTGAATACAATAACACTGCTCTATATTATTAGTGTGACTATGTGAAAAACATGACACACTGCAAGGTTCCAAAGTCCCTAACACATTATTACATGCCAGTTAAGACAAAATTTTATGCAAAAGTTACACTTATTGAATGGAATAATATAGATAGTATAAAATCTTGAAGCCATAATAAAATCTAAAATCATCTTACTGAGCTGGATACCGGCTGGCTGGTGGCTGAATTTCCGTAAGTAGTGAGTCTGGCATTCAATTCTTCTGCAAGATGAGTCTGAACATCCAAGTTAGTTGATGGTGGAGGTGATGGGAAGGCCTGACTGCTATACATGGTAGTTTCATCTTCTCTTATAATTTCCCAGTTCTAAAACAACCAGAATAAGCTTAAGCAACATGTACTTTAATCTAACACGTGCCTGTCAAAGAGCACAAAGCAATTATACCTCGGAAGACTCTCGGTTGTCAACACTTTCTGTTTCCTCGGATATTTGTCGCCTGGTGGTAAAGGCACGTTGTGCTTGCAGTTGAATGTCACCATTCTCAACTTCTGTTAGGTTATCCCTATGTTGGAAGTATAAAAGCCACCACTCATATGTTAAGAGAGTTAAAAGGATAGTCAAAGGTTCTGTGGTCTTTTTAAAAAATACCTATATAGACCAGAATTTATTGTTTTTGGCCAAAGGGTATTTCAGCATGCATAGATTTAAAGTAGTGGACACAGTGGTACCTTCAAAGTACCTTATGGAGTTAAAGTAAGTTTCTGTGAAAATGTGTAACATGTTTGGCTTTGATATTTCAGTTCATCATTGTGCCTAGAACAAGGCCAGCACATATAGGTACTCAAAAATATTTGTTGTTGGACACAGCAAGCACAAAAAAACAACAATGGGGGCGGGGGAATAAATAAATCTTTAAAAATATATATATTTATTGAATGAATGAATATCTCCGTTTCAGAAATAACTTCATTACACTATTATTTTACCATGTTATTACAAGAATAAAATCTAAAATAGCTCCAGACAGTTTACAAAAGAGAAGCTTTAAGTCTTACATAGACATCTTCATGAATCATACAGCAACATTTTCTAGAATTAAGCCAGTGGTAGAATTCCTCATGCATGGATGCAGAGACAGAATGAACAATAGCCCATCTTTAATATTTATATAATTAAAAGGTTACTAGATTAGGAATTAAATTGTATCTGTTTTTGATCATATATAGCCATGGGCCCGGTTCGAAAAAGGATGACAGTAAAGGCTTCTCTGAGTTTACGAAAGGTATGATTAATCAGACTGAACACCTTGCCCAGTCATTTATTAGTTATATTATCCTAGACTAGGAACATCTGTATTTAACATAAGACTATCAAGAATTAAGAATTTTGTTCAAATATCTAATAATGTAATTATTGTTAATTTAGCTAATGCTGCCACATAAGCCCAGGATAGTCAGAAGACAACTTCTTACTGTATCGTAGCTGGAGAAAACACAATTTTGACAGATGGTCCTTCAGGGGATGATTCAGGGTTATATTCCCCCTTAAATCCTTGATTTTGGCTAGATAAACACAACATCAGCCACAACTAGAAGAAATGCAATTCTGCTCAAGTCAGGCGTGCCATGATACTAAGGTATGCATAGGGCAATTTTGCAGAATTTTATGGGGTCTTCAGTTTTGCAATCTGTATATCATTCTACAGAGACCAATGTCTTTGTGCCATGAGGAACGTGGATCTCTAATTTGCTTTAAAAGGATTTGAGCACAGAAAATATCTATGCAAGTACTTGGGCTACTATATCAGGCACAAAATATCAAAGCCAAAAGTTATAAGGTTAGCAGACAAATAGAAAAGTTGTAAGTCTGTGTCAAAAAGATGAAAGAGATTTCACAAGACTATGTGGAAGGGGAAGAAGAAAGAGTTTTGAAAATAAATATGTATAATGGGAGAATTTGTAAATGTATATAGTCTGATGATAATAAAGGAAAATTCCACTGAAGAGACACAAGTTAGAATATCTTGAAAGTCATTCTGTCCTTGATCTGTACAAATCAGAAATTATGAGTACACTGACCAGATCGGCAAACAGGTGTTGTTTAACATAAAACCCATATTACTGAGTCCTATTATTTAAAAAATAATTAAAATTGTTTATTTAAGGATTTTGTAGAAATTAACATTTTGCTATATTTTAATAACAAATTCACAAAAAAATCTCCAAGATAATCTCAATCAGGCTAAAGAGAATAATGTACCTTTTGTGGCTATATAATAATTAAAAGAGGCTTGTAAATAATTGATTATTATAAATTAAAAAGTAATTAAAAGGGTGGTATATGTTTCAAATAATTTTGACTATTAACAAATTATTTTTATAAAGAAATAGTCAAGATAGCATTTTAAAGCCCTGTGACTAAAAAAACTCTGGTATTCTTATAGTTTATGAATTCCTATACTATTATGAATCCATTTGAGACATGACTTCAAAATGAAAACTAGTGGTCAACATGTCTCTAGACCACAAATGTGAAAGCCATCAGCACATACTGAGGGGTTGGTCTTTTCCACTGTGTTCTTCTAGATTCATGGTTTACATAGTAGGTCCTTCCAAGGACATCCTGCCTCTCTTCCCATCCTGGAGGTAGAGGAGAAGGTTCTTGTTGCTGCTGCAAATGGCAAGCAGCATCTGGTTGGTCCAAAACAACCCAGCCAGGCTGAAAAACAGAGTGGTAGCAATTAAGAGTTGATGTTTGATTTTGTGACTTTATAAATCATATGCTAAGGAAAATTTTAAAAAGAGATTTAGCATATCCAGTCTAGAAATTATACATAGACAGAATTAGCACATTATCAACCTTTAAGACCATGATACGATTATTTTCTGATAAATGATGATTTTCTTTGTAAAATGAAACCATTTAAATTCTTGTTGAAACTGTTTAAGTCTATGGCCATACTACCCTGAACATGCCCGATGTCGTCTGAAACTGTTTTTAAAAGTTTAAAAAATAATCATGCATAAACTACAGGATTCCCATATTCTATACTATTAACAACACCCTGCATTGGTATGGAACATTTGTTACAATTGATAGCACATTTTTATAATTGTACTATTACTCATAGTCAATGGTTTAATTTAGGGTTCACTGTGTAGTGTATTACCACAGATTTTTAAAAATTTTTTATTCTGTTACCATATACACAATCTAACTTTACCCCCTCTAATCACATTCAGATATGTAGTTTAGTGCTGATAATCAAGTTCACAAAACTATGCCACAATCACCACCATCCATCACCAAAACACTTCCATCATTCCAAACAGGAATGCTATACATTTCAAGCCCCAATGATATAAATTTGGAAAGCAGAGAAACTGAAAACCATGGTTTAAACTAGTGTAACCTGATGCAATTCTCTAAATTAAAAGCAAATGAAGGGTAGGGATCATGTCTTATTGGTCTTTGTCTCACCCACAGAAAAAACACGATGTATATGGTAAGTATCCAAGACCCCCCCCCAAAAAAAAAATCATTAGATGAAGGTCAAATATATAGAGTCATGATAGGAAAAGGCAAATGATTTAGAAATGAACTCTCTAGTGATTTAAAAGTCTTTATAATTCTTTTGTCTGACTTTATTCATTATCCTTGACCAAGGAAAGCAACTGAAGTCATGAAATAGCCAAATGAAGAAAGACTTTTTTTTTTAAATACCAGGAAGGCATTAGATGCTTGCGTCCTACGGAATTAATTGAAAAGAAGCTAATGACATCTTTTTATACAAGAAGTCTCATAATAGATAAGGCAGTGGGAAAAAGTTCCACTAAATACTGATATGGTTAGGAGAGCAATAAGAATGTAAATACACTAGTGAAGAAAACTTTAAAGTGCTTCTAAAAAAGACACAAAAGAAGTCTTGAATGAATGAAGACATGCAATGATCTTGGATAGGAGGATTCAACCTCACAAAGATGTCATTTCTCCCCAAGTTAATCTATAAATTTGCTAAGATTCCAATAAAACTACAATATTAACTTTTAAAATAACAACAAAAGCCAATTCTCAAGTTCAAGTAGAAAAAAAAAACAAGCAAGAATAACCAGCAAAATTCTAGAAAAGAAGAGTAATGATGGGAGATTAACCCTGCCAGATAAAATATATTATAAACTACAATAACTAAACCAGTGTGGCCCTGATGCTCAATGGAATGGATCAGAAAGCCCAGAAGAGACCCACATTTATAGGAATTTAGTATATGATAAAGGCATTTTTAATCTGGGAAAATAGGTATATTACTCAGAAAATGGTACCCTATTGGGAAAAACTAATTTGGATCCCTACCTCACATCTTACACCAGGGTAAGTTACAGACTGAACAATATAAAGTTGTTAAAATATAGAACCAAAAAGGTACTATGATAAACTTTGGGAGATTTAAAAAATATATTCTAAAAACATATTCAAACCCGGAAGGCATAAAAGACTGACATATTTGACTATAAAACTCCAAATATATACATGGCAAAATCTGCCGAAACAAAGTAAAAAAAGAAAAATGAAAACAAACGACAAACTGGGAAACATATTTGGTACTCTGATAATGAACAAATGATAGTTTACTTAATATGTACAGAGCTTCTGCTCTAGGCACTGGGGATACAGCAGAAAATGACTCTTGTGCTGGCCAGTGATGGCTTAGTCAATAGATGAAAAACTCTTCTATGCTGGAAGGCTGGCCCTGAAGAGGAGGAGGTTAGGGAGAAGAAATGGTTCCTGGCAGCAGGGAGAAAAGGACAGGCATTTCTGTAGCAAGGGAGATCTATTCTGGCTAGCCTCCAGACCAGAGGTTCATAACCTTTTTTGTTCCATGGACTCCTTTGTTAGTCGGGTGAAATGAATGTAATTTATTTATTGCATACATTCCTAAGTGAAGGAAATGCTAGGTTTCAGTTAGAGGTCAGAGAAAATAAAGATAAGTTGATTTTTTTCAATTCAAGCTCACCGACCCTCTGAAATCCCTGGTTAAAAACCCCTGCTCTATTGGGAGGGTTATAGACTGAGACAGAAGAGAAACTGAGGTGTAGTGGGCATAGTGGATGAGAATAAAACTGACTCCCTTTCTCTTCACTCTTGATTTGTTTTCTTTTTACCTCTTCCACGTGGGAATGGACCTCCCTTTAATTTTGTTTCTTTTTATTGTCCAAGCTTCATTGTCTTCCTTACCTTTCTCCTCCTACTTTTTCTATCCATCTGTTTCCCTTCCTTCTTTCTCTTTCCCTTTCCCTTAAATGATCTTAACAAAGGATCTAGCATACCTAAAAATTAGTCTTATATATTGAATCAGATTTTACTTCTTTAGTTAGTCTCAATTTCAAAAGCATGTGAGTTGAACTTTTTATATTTTACTCTCTTGAAAAAAAAATTAAGTTTTTTTTTTCATTTTGGTTGAATATTCATTGATTACTTTTCTATAGAATAATGACATTTATTAATACAATCCTTCGTGTATTGCTATAAAGGACTGTAATAATATTCAAAGCTGGGAAAATGGTACCAATAGAATATTTCTTGAACAGCTTCTTTAAAAAGATTTCTCTCTTAATATACTTTGTTTTAGTAATAATAAACTTTATTTTTAGAGAAATTTTGGATTTACAGAAAGTATAGGGAATTCCCACATAATCGCCCCCAACACACATACTCCAACTCACAGTTTCCCCTATTATTGACATCTTAGATTAGTGTGGTACATTTGTTATAGTTGATGAACCAATATTGCATAGCTACTGACCAAAGTCTATAGTTTACATTATGGTTTACACTTTGTGCTGTACAGTTTTATAGGCTTTGACAAATGTATAATGTCATGTATCTGTTATTTCAATATCATACAGAACAATTTCACTGCCCTAAAATGTCCTGTGTTTTACCTATTCATCCCTCCCCCTCCCCTCTGGACCCCTGGCAACCACTGTCTTTATATCAATGTTACAAATTCTTCCATTAACACTGGATAATTATAATAACAATAAATTTACTTTAGTCTGTGGTTACATTCTCCCCTTATGTTTGCTCATTCCTCAATCTTGAGGGATTTGGGATGATGTACTTTAATGTACTTGATGTACTTTAAGTGCAAAACACACAATGGATTTCAAAGACTTAGTACACAAAAGGGATCAAAATATATCCTTAATAATTTTTAAATAACTTTTACATTAATTACATGTTGAAATGAGTATGTTTTGATAGACTGTGTTAAATAAAATATATTATTAATTAAAGAAGTGATTTCTCTCTTAAAGATGAGCTTACTGAATTTATGTTATCCAAGTAAACTCAAGAAGGGGGGGTAGGGAACCTAATCTAATTAAGGGCCTTTTTAAAAAAAGCTTGATTCAAGTCTGAAGAAGTACAGCTGTACATTTAAACATTGTTGGGAATGACTGAGTTTTCATTTTTGGTTTAGCATGCCTCTCTAATAAACATGTAACAGCTAATATTTTTCACAAAATAATTTTTTAAGCATCAATAAACCTTAATTATTAACCTCAAAGCTTATATGTAGGGAAACGGATGTGGCTCAAAAGGTTTGGCGTCAGTCTACCATATAGAGAGACCGGGGTTCGATCCCCGGTATCTCCCGGTAAAAAAAAAAAAAAAAAAAAAAAAAAAAAAAGCTTATATGTAATTACCCACAATTTAACAGAGTCAAAAAGGAAGCATTTACAGCTACAACAAACATTATATATATGTTAATTTTGTAAGATACAACTAACCATAAAATGGCAAAGGGTACAAAAATCAAATATTACATAATTAATTATTATGGATACACCATACTAAGGAATACAAACTACCAAAGAGTAAGCCTTGTTTCAAAATTGCGATAGTTTTCTTTAAATAAAATTTTATATATCTAGTCACAAACTGGATGTCAAAGGACTTGGCAAAACTTCTCTGGTCATTAGCTACATGGAAGATAAATAAACACAGATTCATGTGTTTGAATTCCTAAGGCCTTTCATAAATAAACTCCTACATGCTTACATCTACTGAAATTATAAGGTGTATTCTGAGGGAATTCAAACATTGAGACATGAAACCACAAAATGAAGTGAAGCAGCTCTCCCCACAGAATCTGAACTGTGAATAAGGTACCTGTGATACATGTGTGTGGGCAAAACTTGGAGCAGGTTACTAAATAGTGAAATGCTGTAAAAATTCTTATAAGTAACTAAATGAAGAGTTTTCTTTCTTTATAGCAGACATCCTTCATTTCAAACAGAATTGCATTATGCAAGATACCCTGTGTACCAAAATGTGAGGTAGTGAAACTTCTCATCCAATAAACATCTTAAAATTTAAAAATGATTATATGATAAATCAGAGAAAAACAAATAAAGAAAAAAGCAATCAGATAAGTGAATATAGACTTCAGAATGATACATTCTTTGATCATGCAACTAAGGTTTACCTATTACACTTTATGATTTTAGGAGGAAATATTTCTTCCTTTTGTTATTACAGATTCTCCTGCAAAGTAAAAGTCCACTTATGCATATTAAAAGTCCCCAGAAGTTTTGTTGCAAATCTACTGCCCATTCCAGAGCTTGTTATCTCTGGCATATGGCACATGAGGTGGAGCCCAGAGTCCTTGGAGAGGTCTCTCAGCTCCATAGTTCAGTTAAGACTTAAGCAGACTTTCAGTCAAAGAGGCAAGAATGTTGAGGAAGGCACAGAAAAAAAACTTTCCAAAAGAATTTGATCCCTAACACACTTTCAGTTGTTGAATAAATGATGCAACCTTCACAGGGAAACTCAAGGAGCAGGTGTTTTTTTTTTTTTTTTTTTTTGCCCCCTTTTCAGATCATGGGATTTTTTTGCTGGAAGAAACCTTAGAAGTCATCTGGTACAACCTCATTACTCTGCAAATAAAGATCCTGAGGTTCAGAGAAGTTCTCTCAATGATAGGGTCATTCAGCTGGCTCCAAATCCCTGTCCAATTCTATTTCAAATACATATTCTCTGTGTCATCTTTACTTATCCCAGATATGTGCAGCTCTACCCAAATACCTGACATGGACTTACCTCTTATTCTGTCACCGATGAAAATTGTTAAGTTCTACTTAACCCAAATAAATAAGTTTTTTATTAGATCATTTGAATTTTCTTCCTTCCTTTCTCTCATTCCCTTCCTTTTCCAAGTGTAAACCCACACACCCATGATAGGAAAAGTAACAGGAATTACATTTCATAAAGAGTTCCTAATTAGTGGAGGCGCCTCAAAATGTCCATATATTTAACTTATAAATACTAAATTGTGTTTCTTGCTTTAATGGAGAGGAAAATGAAATGGTTTTACAAAACTTTTAAATACTAGAAACAGTTAATGACTTAATCACAATAAATTATTTCATTTATAAACATTGTATTCCCTACTTCTAACTTTTAAGAATGCCAACAATAATTGCCATTCATTCTACAGAAATTTCCTTAGAGGTAAGAAATTACTGATGCATGCTTAGGTGAAATGAACAAACTTCCAGGTAAATAATTTTTATTGCACTTAACTTCATTGAACAAAGTTGATTTTTCCTCAGAGTATAGTGGAATAACAAATTAGATAGTCTCCTTTTTAGCTTAACCAAGATTATGTATTTATAGAGTCTCACCTCTAATTCCTCAGCCTGTTCTGTGTTATCTTCTTCAGAGCCACTGGTTTTAGGTAAATAAGTCATTTTTAATCTCAGATAACCTTTAACTCTTGATTTGTTACTGTAGAAAAAGGAAAAATAATTATTCACAAAGCTTTAACACTAGAAAGAAAAGCATTCATTTAATAAGAATTTATTGAACACCTGCTAGCTATTAACGGAGATTCAAAGACATGCTCTGGAGTAAAAGTTATCTACCAAAAGGAATAAATAGTAGAGAAAAAGAAAAATACATAAATAACTGCTATGATATGAATAATATGCTAACGAAGTTTAAGTGAAAGATTAGAGAGAATTTCAAAGAGAAGCTGGCATTTGAGTTGGGCCTCAAGAATGGGTAGGGTTTTGATCTGTGGCAATGGAGGGGAAGGCTTGAAAGAGGAGTGGATAGAAAAGCAAGAAGGATTGGGGTGTGATTAAGGAAAATGGCAGCAGTTGAATTTCCCTGGAGTTTAGCACACACAAAGGGGTTGTACAGGAGGTCAGGATGGTCCAGATGATGGGACCCTTGCAAAACCAAAGAAACTTAGACTTTATTTTTCATAAGCTGGGAAGTCACTGAGAATTATGAGGGAAGGGAAAGGCATCAAGAGAGGTATTCTTTGGGAAACGGATATGGCTCAAGTGATTGGGCTCCTGTCTACCATATAGAAGGTCCAGGGTTTAATTCCCAGGGCCTCTTGGTTAAAAACAAGCTGGCCTGTGGGGCAAGCTGGCCCACGTGAAGTGCTGGTCTGTACAGAGAGCAAGCAAGATGCAAGATGACACGACAAAAAGAGACACAGAGGAGAGACAATATGATATGCAGCAGACCAGGGAGCTGAGGTGGCATAAGAGGTTGAGCGCCTCTCTCCCAATCCGGAAGGTCCCAGGATAGGTTCCCAGTGCTGCCTAAAGAGAAGACAAGCAGCCACAGAAGAACACACAGAGAGCAGACAGCCAGCACAAAACAATGGGGGGTGGGGGGAGGGATGGAAGATAAATTAAAAAAAAAAGAGAGAGAGAGAGGTATGCTTTAGGGATATTGATCTGGCCATGTTGTATAGGATGAAAGAAAAGTAGAAAGTAAGGCCTGATAATGTCTGAAACCTGCTACCTTTCTGTGACAGCTGTTTGAATGTGACATACATTAATTTACCTAATCTATTTTCATTTTTATATTACATCTTTGAATAATGAGTTATCTAAGCTAAAGGTTGCCACCTACTCTATTAATATTTTAAATATTTTATTTTTTAAACCTGTTTTTCGGGAAGCGGCTGTGGCTCAATCAGTAGGGCTCCCGTTTACCATATGGGAGGCCCCGGGTTCGGTTCCCGGGGCCTCCTGGTGAAGGCAAGCCCGCCCGCACGGCGTGGTTAGCTGACCCAGCGAGCACAAGCAGCAAGAGGGGGATAAATGAATAAATAAATAAAATCTTTTAAAAACAAAACAAAACAAAACAAAAACCTGTTTTTCTGGGAGTGAATGTGGCTCAAGTGGTTGGGTGCCTACTTCCTACATGGGAGGTCCCAGGTTCAGTTCCCAGTGCCTCCTGAAAAAACAAAAACAAACAACAAGCAAAACAAACAAAAAATCCAACTCAGGGAAGCCAATATGGCTCAGTGGCTGAGTGGTGGCTTCCCACATACGAGGTCCTGGGTTCAATCTCTAACCCTCAGTACCTCAAAACAAAACGAAACAAAACAAAAACAAAAACAAAACCCAAAAAACAAAAAGCTGTCTTTCTTAAGCTTCTAACAGTCCTGTTGCCCCTACCAAGTCCAGCGTTCTAAGATTTACTTAAGAAATCTTTGCTTGGTCTAGCTTTTTATATAGATTTTTTTTTGCATATGTGTGATTTTTATAGATATTTTCTATAACCAATTACCCTGTCCCTCTATATAAAAGAGTTCTAATCTTTTATTCTGTCTTTAAGAGATAAACTCCCATTCCCTTAATCTTTTTAGTTGCTGTTCTCTGCATAGGTCTCACTCATTTAGCAAACCTAGTATATTATTTCCTGAGCTGTCACTAAACCCTTGATGCTCCTTTCTAAGGCCACTAACGTGGCTCATGTCTTCATAGTCAAGAGGGTGTGAACACTCCGATTTGTTGCTGTAAAAGATGGATACAGACAATGTGCTCAGATATTTTATTGAAAAAATTTTTTTTTACAATTATCTGTTTCACGTCTTTCCAACTAGATAATAAGTTGTAGGTCTTGACTTAATGTTTCTCAAAAACCTGAAGAATGTAGTGCATTTTCTATTTGAATTAAAGAACCTTCTGTATTCATAATAGCCAGTGTAGATAGAAGTAAACTGTTCTATTTCTTTAAAGATAAAGATACTAGAAAGCATTTGACAAATTGAAGAGCAGGCTACTAGGACAATCAAGTAAGCAAGATAGATTTATTTAGTTATTCCTGGTATGCAAATGCTATAATTTACTATACCTTAAATCTAAAATTAAAAGAAGAAAACAGATTTACATTCTATAGAAACTATGTGACTTTTCTTATAGAGAGTAACTATTAACACAGCCATGAGCACTGTCCCTTTAATTCTATTTTTTTTTTAAAGATTTTATTTATTTATTCATTTATCCCCCCCTTGCTGCCTGTGCTCGCTGGGTCAGCCAACCACGCCGTGCGGGCGGGCCCGCCCTCACCAGGAGGCCCCGGGAACCGAACTCGGGGCCTCCCATATGGTAAACGGGAGCCCTACTGATTGAGCCACAGCCGCTTCCCAACTTTAATTCTATTTTAGTATTTATATTACAAACAGACATTTTAAAAAATTATTTTTAAATGAAAATTTTTACTAAGTTCCAGTAGTACAGTTTTTCAAATGTATTTTCTAGTTTAAAAAACAAGAAAAATGCTGTTGTTTTCACAGATGTTCTCCTGCTTTACTTTGACCTTTTTGACAGTAAATCAACATTCATGTTTTGACTAGATTTTACTTGACTGTGTAGTAAAGAAGATCAAAAGGAGTTTTATTTACAGCTTAAACTTAGAACTTTTGACAAAAATCAAGTAATTCAGTTTAGGAAAATAGAATTATTAGCATGTTAGTTAGGTTTTAAATTCCAGTCTTTGTTCATGTTATTTTCTCTATACATTTGAATTTTCAGAAATATCTTTTTTTTATTAAAGTATGCAAAATGGAGTTAGGTTTTTCTGAAATTGGTTTTGTGCATGTCAGATTAGATATTGGTTTTAAGTTAATCAATGTTTGCAATTTTTTAAAAGCATAGTATGACAAAATTATAAATACTTTAAGATATAAAATAAATATAGAATAATGACAAAATTTAGCTTGCTAGTCTGACAAATATTAAGGGGATAAATCTTTCCCAAGGGGTGTGATCACTGTTCTGTATTTTCTGAAATTTTTACAAAATGCATATTAATTTTCAATCTGAAATAACAATAAAGTTTAATATATATATATATATATATATATATATATATAATATTTAGAAATATTTCATTTACAAAGATTTAATCCCTGACTTTCAAAAGAGGCTACTGTAAAAATATAATGAAGAGAGAAAAAAATTTAATATGCTATTATGTTATATTTACTGACCTTCTTGGGTGAAGAACAAAATCCTTAAATGTATATGGTCTCTCCATTCTTGGATTTTCTGTCTAGAATAAAACAGTGGGTTTTCAAGATATAGCTATAACATTAAAAATGTGTACTTTTCAAAACGATTCATGAACTATGACCTAAGGCAAAATTAAAGTTAGAAGTGAGAAAAAATCAGCGATAGTTTACTAAATGGTAACAACTGGTAACTTGGCAGTGATTTCATTTTTCTGCACAGTACAGATTGCAACCATCCTCACAATTTGGTCTAGAACTAGCCAAGTAGATGGCTTGTGGAGCCAAAAGGAAGGTAAGAGGAGAACTGGTGGAAAAATAGTATAGAGTGGCTAGTATGTCAGCATCCCAAAGGAATATGTCAGCAAGTCAGCTTGGTTAAAGCACAGAGATGATTCTAGAAGAACAAAAAAAAACAAAAAGCCTGAAAAGTAAGACTGGATTGCATATACATATTACTCAAAACTTATGACTTCCAAAGACTACAGAGAGCCAAAAAATTCTCTCAAAGGAAAGATACAGTAGTTTTTTTTTTCTCTTTAAGTTCAGCAGCCATTTATCTGTTTTTATCATCCTCTTTTCTGCTGTGTTTTGCATTGTTAACTACCCATTCTATCTTGAAACTATTTTGAATTTCATGGCATTATTTTACTTGATTCTCTTCCTGCCTCCCCTGGACTGTCTTCTCTTTCTCCTGTGATATACTCACGTTGATTAAAAATTCAATGCTTAGCCCCCTGATTGTATCTCTCTTATCTGGAGAGCCCATCATTCTTAGCGATTCTTTGTTACCTTGACAGTAATAACTCTCAATCCTTCCAGTCCCTTTTCCCTACACAATTTATTTTCATATCTCTTTCAGCTGCCCACTTTTAAACTTTCATTTTTCTCCTGTTTTCTGTTTAAATTCATATGTCCAATAATAAATTTATTGTGTTCTAAAACAAAATGTATTTATCTTTTCTACTTAAGACACCACTCTTATCTCCCAAGTTCAATCTCTATTATCTTTATTTTTTGTTTATTCTATTTCAAGCTCCATGTCAAATGCCTGTCCTAATACTGTTTTATCCTGAAATGTCTGTTTTCCTCCACTGCTATCAGTTTAGTCCAGATTCTCAGTGCTTCATGTTTATATTGTTGCAAACTATCTTAGCTTCCTTCTGTGAGCCCAGGCTTTCCCCATTCTAATTATTCAGTAGAATAATTTCAAACTGATCTTCCTTAAACAATGCTTTCAATGATGTCAACAAACTTCAACGGCTCACTGTTTCTTACTACGGTTCATGTAAGGGCGTCCTGAAGATAAAATTGAAATTAAAAATTGAGCTAAGTTTTCAGAAAATAATATGCTTAATAATTAATAGCAATATACATTTTATAAATAAAATATTTACATTACCAATATTGTGGATCTGTAAGTATATATTAAATGAAAAAGAATAAACACAAAAAGTAAAATCATGGACATCTATACAAACCGGCAATGGATAGAGAGGAACATCCACTTGACCCAGGAAATCATCTCTTGTCTACAAGAGAAAGAAGAAAAAATAAAATTAGTAATATGCTCAATTCCTTTAGAAACTTTTAATGAGTTATTGTCACCATTCACAGAATATACAGATTTTAAAAAATCGTATGAGACATGAAAATAAGTGGAAAATATTATGTGAAAAATAAAGTTGAAAAGGTAATGTAGTACAACTTCTGATAATGGCAGAGAAGCAAATATTATATTAATACTTCTAAAGATAATAATTACACACTCTGAAAAAGGATAAAACACAACTATTTGAAAGCACCAAGAATGACCAAAAGCAAGCAGAAACTGGAAGGGAGAGAAGTCAATTCTTGAAAGAAGGAATTGTACTGGATAGGATTCATGTCTAGATGGCTTTCACCTGGTAAAATGCCACAGTCCATATAGTGTGGAATACTTAGAACTTAAGCATAAATCTGAAATCCAAAGGACCTAGTTTGGGGTTGACAGAATAATTGGAATGTGAGGGAGAAATCCCAGAAAGGAATCAGCCACAGAAGAAAGAGGCCTCCCCAAATCTTTATATAAACACTATCAAAATCCCTAATTGATCCTTGAACTGCACATGTAAAAGGCAACAACTGGAAGGCTGAAAGGACTGAGCAGAAATTTGAGTTAATGTTCACCAAAGGGGAGACAACATTTGGAATTTGAGTTCTGCTAAGTTAAATATCTGCTGGAAGAAAACTCAACACTCTTCTGAGAAAAACAAAATTGATACTCTCCAAAATATACTATACACATTGTCTAGTATACAATAAAAATTACTAGACATGCAAAGTAATAGGAAAATATGACCCAATATCAAGAGAAAAAAATAACCAATAGAAACTAACCACAAGATGACCCAGGTCTTGGAAATGAAAGTAGCTATTACAAAGATGCTCAAGGACTTAAAAGGAAAATAAGGTCAGAATGAATGAACTGATGGGGAATCTTAGCAGTGAAATGGACTATAAAAATGAATCAAATGTATATTTTACATTTAGAATGGAAAAATACAATATCTGAAATAAAAATCAGTGGCTGGACTTAATATATGATTGAAAATGACTGGAGAAAAGATCAGTGAAGTTGAAGATACACTAGCAGAATTTATCTAATATGAAGAATGAAGAGGACTTGTGGAAAAACATCAAGTTGTCTAACATATGTACGTGGAGTTCCAGAAGGAGATAAGAGAGAGAATAGGGCAGAAAAATATCTGGTAAAAAAAAAAAGCAACAGCCAGAAATTATCTACATTTGGAAAAACAAAGTTGGACGTTTGGTAAACTCAGCAAACCCAATTACAAAAAATAAATTATGGGTAAGGATATCATAATTAAATTGTTGAAAACAAAAGCTAAAAGAGAAAATCTTGAAAGCAGCCAGTTAAAAATAACACTCATCACACACAGGGGAACAACAATACAAATGATGTGTGACTTCTCATAAAAATAATGGAAGCCAGAAGACAGTAGAGGGACATTTATTAAGTCCTGAAAGAAAAAAAGAGTGAACCTGAATTCTGTATCTAGCAAAAAATATCCATCAAAAATGAAAGCAAATTAAAAAGGTTCTTGGATAAACAAAGCTGAGACACCGTGTCACTAGCAGACTAGTCCTACAAGATATACTAAAGGAAATTCTTCATGCTGAGGGTAAATGGAGGCAAATGAAAATTCAAATGTAAAATGAGGGATGAAGAGCACCAGAAATGGAAAATATATGGGTAAAACCATGCAAAGCCCTCCAACCCCTATTAATCTTTTTAAAAATTCACTGCAAAAATTATATCACTACATTTACGGGTTTAACATACATGTAGATGTAATACAAATGAAAATATTACACAAAAGACAAGGGGTATGATTTTGATAAGTTAATCATTAGGTTAATCAGAGCTATAGCCAAAAAGGCAAGAGAAGAATTAAAATGGAATATTAAAAATATTTGATTAAATCAAGATAAGACAGGAAAAGAGAAACAGAAACAAAAAACAGATGGGAAAACAAGTAAACAGGACAATTTGATTTCTAATTCAACCATATGAATTATCAGACTATATACTTCAATTAAAGACAGAGATTTTCAGAATAAAAATGCAAGACCTAATTATGTTATCTACTAAAGAAATATCATTTTATAATTTAAAAATTATGATTAAATCTTTTATTAATTTTGACTTTTCAGTTTGAAATATTTTCAGACTTAAAAGTTGATTACAAAAATACTGCAAAAAAATTTCCATATACTCTTCATCCAGCTTCCCAAATGTTAACATTTTACATAACCATAGGACAATTATCAAAACCAGGAGATTAACATTGATACAATACTATTAACTAATCTACAGACCTTATTCAAATTTCATCAATTGCCCCACTAATTTTTGTCCAGGTTCCAATCCAGGATCACATATTGCATTTAGTCGTCAAATCTCCTTAGTTTCTTTTAATCTGGAAAATACTTCAAGTACCCTAGTCTTTCTTTGTCTTTTATAGTTGTGACTTTTAAAAAATGTACTGGCTATTTACAGAATGCTCCTCAATTTGGATTTGCCTGATGTTGCTTCATGGTTGTATTTAGGGTAGGTTCCTGGTAAGCCAGGAACCGAGGTGGTGCAGGTGGCAGAACACCTCCCTCCTACATGGGAGGTCTCCAGGATCAAATCCTGGTGAAGACTGGAGGAGGAGGAGGAGAAGAGATGGCAGGAAACAGATACAGAGAATTGCCCAGAGAATGGACAAAAAAACAGCAAGTGGGGAAGGGGGTGTTTAAAATGGATAAAGTAAATAAATAAATCTTTAAAACAAACAAACAAACAAACAAACAAACAAAAAAACTACAATGAGCTATCACCTTAGCCCTGCTATTAAAAAAAAAAAAAACAAACAGCAAACTACAAGTGTTAGAGAGGATGTACAGGAAAGGGAACACTCATCTACTGCAGGTGGGAATGTAGAATGGTGCAGCTATTGTGGAAGATGGTTTGGCAGCTCCTCAGGAAGCTAACTATAGAATTGCCATATGATCCAGCAATCTCGCTACTAGGCATAACCCAGAAGAACTGAAAGCAGGGACATAAACAGGGACATAAACATATGCACACCAATGTTCATAGCAGCATTATTTACTATTGCCAAAAGCTGGAAGCAACCCACGTGTCCATCAATGGATGAATGGATAAGCAAACTGTAGTATATACATACAATGGAATATTACTCAGCTCTAAGAAGGAATGGAGTATTGACACACAGGACAACATGGATGAATCTCAAAGGTTATGTTGAGTGAAGTAAGCCAGTCACTAAAGGTCAAATATTGCATGACCTCACTGATATGACCTAATGGTATTGAGCAAACTCACAGAGACAGTCTGGCAGGGTTGGGGGATGGGTGGGTTAGGCTATATGTGGTATTGGGGGGAGGGATGGAGGTAAGAACAGGTGAACTCTGGGGAGGTGGAAGTCTGTGGTTGAAAATGCAATTGTGAGAATGTTCTTTTGGCAAATATGGCAGAGGAGGGTCACTGGTGGAGGATGACAGTGGTGGGGGGATATGTGGGAAAGGGTGCACATGGGGCATGCTTCTGTGGAATAATGAATATGTTCATCTTGTCATAGGGTGTTATCTCAGGGGGTGGAGACCCACACAGTAAGCAAGAAAACATTAAACTCCCACCTTGGAGAGTCCTGCTATGTTCTCAAATAGAGAGGCAAGAATCTCTCGAGTACATAGGCAGTGTCTAATAAAAGAAAACACACCAATATTCCAAGTTCTCAATATTAATGCATGTAGCTATGTACCTTATTCTTGTCAAATTGAAACTTAGCCTAATAATAACTGTTGCCAAAGAGTTAGCTCCTGAAAACCTCCTTGTTACTCAAATGTGGCCTCTCCCTAAGCCAAACTCAGCAAATAAATGCACTACCTTCCCCACGGCGTGGGACATGATTCCTGGGGATGGACCTCCCTGGCAACGAGGGATTAATACCAAGCACTAACCAACGATGGATTTGGAAAAAGACCTTGACCAAAAGGGAGAAACATCAAATACAAAAGAGTTTTTACGGCTAGGAGATCTCAAAATGAGTCAAGAGATCATTCCAGAGGTTACACTTATGCATGTCTCAGGCAGATCTCACTAACTGCCACTGTGAACAAAGCCTCAAGTAGGGGTGCTCCTGACGGCTCTAGAGCCATCCAGACACTTTAGGCAAGGCATACAACCCCTTGAAATCAGTACCATGTTGGTGGGCCTTACCTTGGAATATATGACAACCCATTTCCCCAATAAAAGAGAGTTAGACTAATTTTTAATTTCCCTACACACGATTCTTCTACCCTTTTTATTTTAGCCAATAATTAGCACTATACCCATTAAATATATGTCTCAGAGACTTAAATCTTGGTCTATTCATTTGCTGGTTGATCCCTGAATCTCAGAAGAGTTGTGGCTAACTCTCCAGATCATCAGACTCGCCCAGGACAACTAACAAGATGATGATGATAGACAACCCCCATCACCAAAAAGGGAGAGTATCTACAACTGCAAGCAAAACATTTCCTTCCATCTGCCCCATAAGATCTAAGCTCTCTCTCAATCTGAGGCAGAGTGGGCATCATCATCCCCAAACCCTCAGGATGAAGAATGGACAAACATAAGGGGGGAATACAACCACAGACAAAGTAAATGCATTAATATTGCAGTAATGGAAGAACATGTAACACCGATAAAAGACAGTGGTTCTGAGGGAGGTGGAACACAGTATTTTTAGGGCATTGGAATTAAGTGTAAACCACAATGTAAATACAGACCTTGGTTAGAAGCAATGCTTCAATATTTATTCATCAGTTGTAACAAATGTGCCATACCATTATAAGATGTTGTTAATAGGGGAAGATGTGGGAGAGGGAGGGGGTGGGGTATATGGGAATCCTTTATACTTTTGATGTAACTTTTCTGTAATCTAAAACCTCTTTAAAAATAAGATTTTTTATATTTAAAAAAATCTCTTATAGTCCATGTACCACACAATATAATCTTTGTCAATCTTTTAAAAAAATTTCACTTTACTCATGACAATAAGGCCAAAATGCCACGGATTGCCCAGAAGGAGACATTTAATCTCAGTGACCTCTGATGAAACCTCGATTACTGATAATTGCACATTTCAATCAATATCCCTTTTCAAGAGATTATTCTGTGAACTTCTGTGAGACCAGGACTTTTAAAACTTCAGTTTCCCTAATCACTGAGTCAACATTAATTTGTATTAAACTTGGAAAGTAGACACAACTTACTTCACAATAGAAAGCTAAGGACTGTTGCTACTGATGTGGAAACCAATCATTTGCAAAAATATTCTTCTCTCTACCAAGTGGCTAGATGACCCTCCTTCCCCCTCCCCTCCCCTGCGGAGGATCATCTGTCTTTTAAAGTCAATCATGGTTGCCAACAAAATAGGGTTTATCAAAGAGTTTGTTTGTTCAGCCATTCATTCAAAAAATACTTTCAGAATGCCTATTACATGCCAGTCACTGTTTTAAGAGCTTGTGAAATAGCAGTGGATAAAAAATGCCACCCTCTTAGATCTATTTACCCTGGACTGAGAATTATTAAAATAAACCAAACAATGAACACATTAAAAAGATGTATAAAAAGAAAACAAACAAACAAACAAACAAAAAAAGATATATATCAATCTGCCTCTAAGAGCTAAACTAATTCTCACTGGAACAAGATCACAGAGGCCCTGCCAGCCCCTTAGCTCACTCTTGGGTAGAAGAGGATATTCAGTTAAGAGTGAAATATAAATGTGCAAACAATATCCACCATACATTTCTGGAGTTTCTAGCTTTCTCACAGTATAACTACAAAGTAGGGCAAATCCTTTCACAAATGTTATGCCCACCTTCCCCACATTCCAGTGAGTGAGGTTGAACAATGATTTGTATCTGGAAGGAGACAACGCCTTGTGGTCAGGGAGAGGCCAGCAGTCGAAGTCGGCTGCCTGATCGCTCCAAGCCCACTGCTGCCCACTCTCTTGCTGACTTTGTTCAGTTTGACTCTGGAAAATAAAGGCTGTTACTCAAAAGACGCAGTTCACTCAAAAAGCATGCAAACATGATTTGATTGAGCAAACATACAGCCAAGTCTTCTTGTGGGAGGAAGAAGCTTGAAACAGGGGTAAGGGGTAGCACATTCTGTGTGGCAAGATCTTCACCGAGCACAGTTTCTTAACTGAGATGCAGGGACTGTAACAATCTTTGAAGGTGGCATTTAAAATGTGTGCCCTTCTGAGGAGAGGGTCTATAGCTTTCAAAAGATTTTTAAGGGGGATTATAACCTCCCAAAGTTCAAGAACCTCTATATTAGAGGGCTGTCCCTTGGTAAAATTAAACATGCAGCTAGAATACTGCTTTCAGAATGATCTGTCCAATCTCCAGCTGTAGCACTATTGTTACAAACGTGATTTAGCAGCTTTTCATTGTGGTTTTGATTTGAAATTTTCTGATGGCTTATGATGCTGAGCATCATTTCATGTGCTTATTGGGCTCCTTAATTCTTAAAATCTATTTATTTATAAATCTTTCCCACAGCCTTAGTCTCCGTTGCAGAGGCAGTGCCTGATCACTGCAGGACAGAAAGAAGACCTATCTTTCCCACCACCTTTAGAAGTCACCTGTTTTTATTGCTCCATATTCCTTGTTCATTGATTGTATGTTATAAACAAAAGCATGGGAAAAAATCCCACAAAGTGACAATTTCCATGTCTCAAGAAACTGGCATACAAAAGTACATTTAAAACAATTCTTGCAACACCTGGTCTTCCTTCTTTGAAACAAGTGATCTGAAATGAGTTTCCTAACTTCTACTTAAAAGGAAGTGACCCTTAAGAGTTATATTTCTAATATTAGTAGGACGAACAAATTTTCCAAACTAAAAATCAATATGCATGGTCTGACAAGATGGAGAATAAGAAACTGGGAACTATCCTGGAAAATCTGGGACATATGGTTGCTATAAATGTAGGACAATTAGAGGTTCTTTTTCCATTTATAAAGGAAAAGTCATAGTTTAAAATTCATTCCTATGAAGGCAAGTCAGTCTGTGATGTTCATTACTGTTTCCCTAGCCAAACAATTGTTCCAAATTCTGAATATTAAGTATTTCTTTGCAAGAGTTATTTCCTATATTTGAACTGCATGCAGCTTATTTCATAAAGCAAATTTGCATTTGGTAAAATATAAGTAACTTAAGAATGCCTGTAAATCTGAAAAAGAATTTAGAATAGCAGGTGATTTTAAAGAGGATCATATGTCATGGACACAGATTATTCAGTAAATAATAGTTTTAAAAATATTTTAAAGATATGATTTGAAGTTTCTTAAAGCTATTTTTTAGCATGAAAAGAGAAAATCCAAATGACTGTTCTCATATTACTAATTTTTGCAAAACTTCAACTAGAACTATAGATGTCTCTATTTTTAGGACAAACTACAACTGACTTTGATAAGGCTGAATGAGTGCCTGACTGTTCTGCTTTAAGAGAACCCAAGGTAATTTAAAAAAATCAGAATTGTTAAAACATGAGTTAAAGTGTGATAGATTTGAAGTATACTTTGCTTTAAAAAGAGTTTCCAAAAAATTTGAGTTACCAATAAGAACTTGTAACATTGATATAAAGATAGTGGTTACCAGAGCTTCTAAGGGGAGGGGAAGGGAAGAATAGGTTGAACATAAGGTATTTTCAGGGCATTGAAATTGGTCTGCATGATATTGCAAAGATGGATATTGGACATTATCATTTTGTCAAAGCCTATAAAACTGTACAGTGCAAAGTGTAAATCATAATGTAAACTATAGACCATGGTTATTAGCTATGCTTCAATATTTGTTTATCAATTGTAATAAATGTACCACACTAAAGTAAGATATTAGTAATAAGGGAAAATGGGGAAAGGGGAGGAGGTGGATTATATTGGAATCCCCAATACTTTCGATGTAACTTTTCTGTAATCTAAACTTCTCTAAAAATAAAGTTAAAAAAATTTTGACTTACAAATAATTCCCTGGGGTAAATTTATTATATAAAGCAATTATTAAAGGAAGAGTCACGGGGTTGGATGTGGCTCAACTGGTTGGGCGTCCATCTCCCATATGGAGGGACCCGGGTTCGATCCCTGGGACCTCCCGGTAAATTAAAAAAAAAAAAAAAAAAAGGGAATAGTCATTGTCTCATAACCAGAGTCAAAAAATATAGCCAAAGTTTTCTGCTGTAATACTAAACTTATTTCAATCATGCTTTTTCAATATGTAAAAATGAATTTTATATGTGTATATTAAATACAGTATAGTATGGTATTTCAGTTTTCAGACAGTTAGCTAAGTATTTTCTTCTCATTTTCTAATCAAGATGATATATTTAAGTAATTTTAAAACATAGGTAACATATATACATGGTACAAAATTCAAAAGGAATTTATATATACAGTAGTAGGATTGTGGGGTCATATGGTAATTCTATACTTAACTTTCTGAGGAATCACAAAACTGTCTTCCACAATGGCTGTATCATTTTACATTGCTACCACCAATGATTGAGGAGTGTTCCTATTTCTTCACATTCTCTCCAACACTTGTAATTTCTTGTTTTTTTTTTTTTATAGCAGCCATTGTAATGGATGTGAAATGGTATATCATTGTGGTTTTTTGATTTGCATTTCCCTAATGGCTAATGATGCTGGGTATCTTTCCATGTGCTTTCTGGCTATTCGTATATTTTCTTTGGAGAGATGTCTATTCAAGTCTTTGCCCATTTTTAAATTGGGTTGCCTTTTTTGTTGTTACGTGAAAGGATTTCTTTATATATTCTGGACATGAAAACTTTATTGGATATGTGGCTTCCAAATTTTTTCTCCCATAGTGCAAGACTTTCATGATATAGTCCTTTGAGGTGCAAAAGATTTAATTTTAAGGAGGTCCAATTTATCTAATTTTTCTTTTGTTACTTGTGTAACATGTAAAGTCTAAGAAACCACTGCCTAACACAAGGTCCTGAAGATGCCTTCTGAAGTTTTCGTCTAAGAGTTTGATAGTTCTGGCTCTTATATTTAGGTCTTTGATCTATATTTGCACACCGATGTTCATAGTGGCATTATTCATCACGATAGTCAAAAGGTGGGAGCAACCCAAGTGTCCATCAACTGACAAATGGCTAAACAAAATGTGGTATACATACGATGGAACATTATTCAGCTGTAAAAACGAATGAAGTTCGGATACATTGACAACATGGCTGAAACTTGAAGACATCATGTTGAGTGAAATTAGCCAGACACAAAAGGACAAATATTATCTCACTAATATGAAATAATGAGAATAAGCAAACTCATGGAGTCAGAATCTAGAATATAGGTTACCAGGGAATATGGTGGGGATAGGGATTGGGAAGTTAGTGCTTAAAATATACAGGGTTCCTATTTGGAAAGATGGAAATGTTTTGGTAATGGATGGTGGTGCTGGTTGCACAATATTGTACATGTATTTAACAGCACTGAAATATATATCTGAATGTGGTTAAAAGGAAAAATGTTAGGTTGTACATATGTAACAGAATAAAAAATTTTTTAAAAATCCATGGAACTGTACTACACAAACTGTGAATCCTTAAACCACAGACTATAGTTAATAATACAATTATAGAAATATGCTTTCATCAATTGTAACAAACGTTCCACACCAATGTGAGGTGTTAACAATAGGGTGGTATATGGGAATCCTGAATTTTATGTATGATTGTTCTGTAAACCCACAACTTCCTTAATAAAGGAAAAAAAAAAAAAAAAAAAAAGAAGCTATCCATCTCTACTCTCTGTTCCCCAAAGAGGCAAGAGCTGTTACCATTTATATATGTTTGAGTATGTGTGTGTCCCTTCAGAGTTTTCTTTTATATACTGCTCTACATTTTGCATTTCCCCTGCAACACTATAGCCAGGACCTGTGCAGTATCTGTACAGAGATACTCTACATCTTTAATGGTTGTATGATATGCCATTGTATGCAATACCAAAATTTATTTAACTAGTTACCTACTGATGGATATTTAGATTGTTTCTATTCTTATCCATTACAAACAAAGCCTCAATGAATAAACTTGTATTATATCATTTCGTATATATACCCAAGAAAATTTTTATTTTATATAATAAAGGTGACTGCAAACTAATTTGAAACAGAAAAAGATTCAATGACCCATTGAATGAAATAGTTTCCTGAGTAAGATAAAAACACATATTAGTGTGAAATAATTAGAATAAGCAAACTCATGGAGTCAGAATCTAGAATACAGGTTACCAGGGAAAGAGGTTTGCATTTGAATTAATATCTTGCTAATAAGTACTATGTCTTCATACAGTTGTTCTCAAATTTTCTATGTGTAAATTTTTCAGATTCCTGTGTATAGATAGACTAATTCTAAAAAATGAATTGGGGGCAGAGTAAAAAAGAAATACATTCGTAGCCATAAAATATTTCAAGCCATTGTTAATCATATTTATTAAATCAAGAGATCAAGAGGTATTTCAGAGATCATAAAAGACCAGAGTAGAGGTAGAAGCTCTGAAGCTGAGGCACAAAAAAAATGGAATTATATAAGAACTCTTGGCTTAAGGTATGTGATAGTTAAGTCCATGTGTCAACTTAGTAAAGTAATGGTAACCAGTTCTTTGGCCAAGCAAGTACTGTCCTGATTGTTACCGTGCGTATTTCGTGGACTTAAATAGTGAGTTGATTGCATTAATAGCAGACTTTATCTACAATCAACAAAGGAGACTGCCTTCAGCAATGAGAGAAGTTTCATCCAATCAACTGAAGGCCTTAAAGGGAAAACTGATGATTTTAGAAGTCAGAAAGAAGAATTTCTATCTCTACTTCAGCTAGCCAGCTTCTCTGGAGGAATTCATTGAAACCTTCATCTGCGTTTCCAAACTGTGGCCTGCTCTACTGAATTCGGACTCACCAATCCCCATAGTTACGTGAGCCAATTCCTAGAATAAATACATATGCAATCGTGTATATATCTATCTATCTGTCAGTTCTGTTTCTCTAAGAACGCTGAATAATACAAGGTAGAATTTAAACTCTATTTCTACCATTTATAGGTTAAAAGGCTAAATGTTTTCTTGATTTGAACATGAGAGAAGTCAGTATTTTGAATTGGAGGACATTAGCACATGTGACTCACTTAGAATAATAAGCAGAAATTATACATATGGAACAATTTATAGTATTTTTTATAAAAGTTCTTAAGAATTATTATTTTTAATGAAGATCTTTCCTCTCAAAATCCATTACTCATATTAGATACTGTTAATAGAAAAAATGATTTTGAAAATGACTAAATTTAACTTAACTACTTTCTAAAATAAGCTAATTTACTAAGTAAAATTGTATTTGCATTGCTTCTACTCTCCTACTTACATACTGACTTGCTCTATACTATCACGGGCTGTTTAAAAACATTCTTCTAGAAGTTCAAGAATTATTGATTCCATCTTTTCAGTATGTCAATGGAAAAACAGCTTTAGGTAAACAGTATAATCTCATCTACATATAAAATCATAGTGCCATAGATTTTGATCAGCTCTGCAAAATGGATGTTTTTGCTTAAAGCAAAAATTCAAGCTTGTGATTTGCCCAGTCACAAGATTTTAGCGTAAGACCCAAATTGTACTTGTTCTTTGACAATAGTTGCCTACTGCTTGAAAACTGGGGTACATACATTCTACAACCCTTGGTGACCCTTGTATTTGAAAAGGGATTTTTACCAAATGGATGGGGGTGGGAATCTGGGGAAAACACTAACTAAATCAGTTTCAGTTTGAGCTGTTCTCCTCTGAGTTTTAATTTCTTTGGAGGTCTCTCCACTGTATAATCATCACAGACTGCTGAGAACTGTCTTTATATCTTCAAGGGGTTCTTTATCTCTACATGCTTTAAAATTGAGTTTATAATTTATTATGAGCAGTTTCAAATATAAACCAGCTTTAGAATTTGCTGCACAAGGAATCTGAAGCAGGCAAGAACTAACATATATGAGAGGCTGTGTTGTATCAAATCTCAATAAGATTTTACAGTTATTTTCAAAATTAAAAGTACAGCCAATGTACTGTTAGAAGCAATTTATATAATATGCTCCTAAACTAGATAACTACAAAAGATGAGAAAACAGTTTTGCATTTACTTCAACTTTCTTCCCCCATCAAAAAGGGAGGGGGTCATCAACTTTTCCCACAGTTTCAAATTAATATTTCTAAACGAAAATAACAAGAGAACTAAATGTATAAAGTTATAATTTAACCAGATAAAACCCACAGCTAGGTAAGTGATAAGAGGATCTTCATATGAGAGAGAGAAAAAATTCATGCTTGACTGAAAATAGAACAGTCTCAGAGATTCACTTTTCTGGGCTCCAATAAATTATGACAGTGATCTTTTCACTCTAGGTCTAGGAGCTTCTGCCTAGCTACCAGGTGGAAGAAAAAGGTAAACTTTTAAAAAAGATGGAAACTAATATTCTCTGGGGAATTTTATCTGTAGTTCAAACGAGAAACATCTAGCAGATGGGTGCCACTTTTGAGAAAAATAGATACAGAATCCACCTTAATTCTAAGAAAACAGAGAAGCTGTATAAGCTTTCAAAATTCAATTTAAAAACAAGTAAGTTTGAGAAGATGAACTAAAGTCATCATTTAAAAATGAATAAATGGAAGCTGTGGCAGCTGAGAAGAGTAGCCTAGGGGCTTTTACTCCAACCTAACCTAGCGTTTCAAAAGATTCAAGGTTGGGGAAGCGGCTGTGGCTCAATCAGTGGGGCTCCTGTTTACCATATGGGAGGCCCCGGGTTCGGTTCCCGGGGCCTCCTGGTGAAGGCAAGCCCGCCCGAACGGCATGGTTGGCTGACCCAGCGAGCACAAGCAGCAAGGGGGGGATAAATGAATAAATAAATAAAATCTTAAAAAAAAAAAAAAAAAAAAAGATTCAAGGTTGGGTTAGTCTCTTCCAGTGGTTCTCAAACTTTAGAGGGTATCAGAATCATCTGGAGGAGTTTTTTTTTTTTTTCTATCTGGCTGCGTCATTGTCTTTTTTGGTGTGTTGCGTTGCTTCACTGCGCCGGGGCCTGCGCCTCTCCGCCCCACAGGTCTGGGGCGCCTCTTTTCTTTTTTTTTCATCAGGAGGTCCGCAGGAGCAAACCCGGACAGTTCATATGGTAAACGGGAGCTCAACTTCTTGAACCACAGCCGCTTTCTTGGAGGAATTTTTAATGACAGACCCCTGGACCCTACCTCCAGTGGATCTGGAGTGAAGCCCGGGAATTTGCATTTCTTAAAAGTTCTTAGGTGATTCTAATACAGCTGGTCTCTGAATCACACATTGAGAACCACAAGTCTGTTCAATTCTTGGAGAAAAGCAGAGAAAGAGTGAAAAATGATTGATAACAACTGAAGATTAATAAGCAGGCCATCTACTGCCTACTTCCAAAAGGACTGGATGTTTTAAGATAAAACACATTATAAATTAAGACATTGAAATTAACCACAGAATAGAATCCCTCTGAAAGAATCAAAAGGAGTCAGGTACCGATGCACTTGCATTTCTTTCTAATTTAAATTGTTTGAACCAATAAAAATATATACTTATATTCTAATTATGACAATCCTCTGTTCAAAAACCTTTCATCTCATAGAACATC
The DNA here is from genome assembly GCA_026826555.1 of Tolypeutes matacus. Lineage (NCBI taxonomy): Eukaryota > Metazoa > Chordata > Mammalia > Cingulata > Chlamyphoridae > Tolypeutes > Tolypeutes matacus. The sequence goes on along the minus strand of JAKSZT010054395.1, from coordinate 2,542,474 downwards.
TAAGTGCCTATTGCCCCACTCAGTGGGGTTCCTGAGGGCTCCGGAGACACCCTGGTCCTATATAAGGGGGGATAGCCCCAAAGACTGATGCCTTATCAGTGGGTTCTATTTTGGAATCTGTGCTCCTGAGAGTGACAGAATTAGACTCAAATAAGTCCTCCCTGCACATGGTTCACCAGTCCCTTCTATTCAAACCTATATGTGATGCTGGAGTTTTTAGGTATACTTCCAGAGACTGGAGCCTCCCGCCTACCTATGTGCCAGGTGGCATGAAATCTAGGTGGAGCTGCAACTCCTACCCTACAGCTCAAAGGACTCATCCAAGTCACCTGGTGAGGAGACAACGATGGGCAATGGCCATCTCAGGGAATGGAGAGGCAGGCAGGATCATCCCACCCACCATATCCATGGGATATAAGCCCTCTCTCACTTGGAGTTGGAGTGGACATCACCATCCCAGTCCCCTCAGGATTGGGGGAAGAACTATAGACTAGAGTGGACTTGATGGTATTCTCTTGTTCACATATGGTGATTCTAGCAATGCAAGAAGTTGTAACAATGAGGTGGAGCTAGTGGCCACTTGACACTTTTGGGGTAGGGAAGGGATGAGCGGTTGAAATAGAGGGGCTTCTTTGGGAGTTGGAGGTTGTCCTGAGTACTGTTGTGGCAACGGATGTAGGCCATTTTAAATCAGCACACACCACTCAGAACTGAGTGGGAGAGAGTGTGGTCTACAGTGTGAACTGTGGTCTATGGTTGGTGGCAAGGCTCCAGGATGTGTAAGTTCATTGAGGGTGGTGGGCCACACTGTGGGAGATGTTTGTGTGGGAGGTGTGGGAGGTGGGCAACATGGGAATCCCAGTGGGTTCTGTGTAATATTTTGGGTAATCTAAGCACCTCTTAAAATATATGTATGTATATATATATATAACATTTTTGTAAGCAAATACACATATATGCACATATATTTATATATCATTTTGCAAATGTTTGTATGTATTGTGAGAATTTTGATTTTTACCCATAATAAAAAAAAATAATAATAAATAAATAAAAAAACAAAAAAACAAAAACCTTTCATGACTCCTTATTGCATAATATCATTTTCCAAGGGTGCTCCAAAGAATAAGTGATCTGCTGGATTTTAAAAGAATTCAGAGGTGGTCACATAGTGCTATGAGCAATGTACAAGTATTCCTATTTTTCTACATCTTCTCAAGCACTTGTTATTTTCTGTGCTGTCTCCTACAATTAATTAAGGTAATTAATATAGAACTGTTTCTTCTAATTTGTCAGTATTTGCTTTATATATTTTGGGTCTCTGCTGCTAGGTGTATACATATTTATAATTGTTACAGCTTCTTGTTGAATTGACCCTTTTGGGAGTGTATAATGACCGTCTTTGTCCCTCGTAAGAGTTTTTTGACTAAAAGTCTATTTTATCTGGTATTAGTATAGCTATGCCAGCTCTCTTTTGATTACTAATTGTGTGATATATGTTTTTCCATCCTTTCAACCTAATTATGTCTTTGAATTTAAGAAGCATCTCTTAAAGACAGCATATAGTTCTGTCATGCTTTTTTATCCATTCTGCCAATCTCTGCCTTTTGATTGGGGAGTTTAACCCATTTACATTTAAAATCACTACTAATAATGCTGAACTTTTTTCTGCCATTTTGCTATTTGGTTTTTGTAAGTCATACATTTTTGGCTCTCAATATTTCCACTAATGCCTATATTATATTTATTTGATGTTTTAATATTGTATTCTACTGAGCTATTCTCATTTCTATCTGGAAATACTTTTCATACATTATCCTTGTGGTAATATTGGGGTTAAAATTTAACATCCTAAATATATAACAGTCATATTTGATTTGATACAAACTAACTTCAATAGCACACACATACACTTTCCCTATACCCCTCCCTCCTTTTTTGTTTTGTACATTGTATGTCTGAAACCATAGATTTATCATTACTTTTTATGCATTTGCATTTTAGCACCTATAGGAAGTAAGAAGTTACATACTAAAAAATATACTACAATATTACTGGCATTTATAATTACCCAAATGGTTACTTTACCAGAGGTCTTTATTTCTTTATGCTGCTTTGAACCACTGTCTAGTGTCCTTTCCTTTTAGTCTGAAGAACTCCCTTTAGCATTGCTTGTGGGGCAGGTCTTTGGTGATGAACTCCCTCAGCTTTTGCTTATATGAGAATGCAATCTCTTCCTTCATTTTTGAAAGAAAATCTCACCAAGCATAAATTTCTTGGTTGGCTATTGTTTTCTCTCAGCACTTTAAATATTTCAACCTACTGCCTCCTGTCCTCCATGGTTTCTGATGAGAAACTGGTACTTAATCTAATTGGGACTGCCTTGTATATAACATGTTGCTTTTATCTTATAGCTTTCAAAACTCTCTCCTTGTTCTTTTCATTCAACAGTTTGATAAGTATATGATGGGGTGAATTTATGTTCAAGTTTATCCTGTTTGGTGTTTGATGGTCATCTTGGATGTGCATATTCACATCTTTAGCTAAGTTTTGTAAGTTTTCTGTCATTATTTCTTTGACTATTCTTTCTGCCCCTTTCTCTCTTTCTTCTCTTTTTTGGAACTCCTATAATACATATATTGGTATGCTTGATGGTGCCTCAGAGGTCTCTTAGGCTACTTTTACTTTTTATAATTTAATAAGGAATTTTATAATTCCTTTTTCATTCTGCTTCTCAGCCTCACTCACTTCAATTGTCTTCAAGTTCACTGATTCTTTCTTTTGTCAGTTCCAATCTGCTGTTGAAACCCCCCTGGGAGTTTTTCATTCCAGCTATTGTGGTCTTCAACTCCAGTAGTTCTGTTTAGTTGCTTTTGAAATTTCTCTCTCTTTACTGAGATTCTCATATTGTTCATTCATTGTTTTCCTGATATCCTTTAGTTTACTTTGTATTTTCCAGCATTTCCTTGAGCTCACTGAAGTTTTTTTTTCTTCTTCTTTCCCTTCTTTTGAGGTATGGGTCAGGGATTTAATATTTTAAAATGTTAATTCTTGGATTTATTCCCTGAGACGTCTGTTTATTGTTATCAGCTGGTGATATGACACAGTTTTCCTTGTCAGGAGCTAACAAAACCAAGCATATCTAAGTAAAAGAGCCCCTTTCACTGACTTTGCAAATTGTCTTTGTGTTGGCTGGTGCTCTCCAACAGAGTTCAGTCCTCCTATTAGGAAGGTCAGCCCAAGGTGCATGCAAAGGACAAGGTCCTCCCTGTGTCTTGTCCTGGGTTTGTGCTTGCTAGTGGCCTTAGGAGTTCCCCTGTTTATAGGAGTTTGAATATCCCTTTTGCTTCCCAGGAAACTGACCTTCTCCCTCTCCAGGGTGCTCCACTGCAGGATTAAAAACTGGTAAGCTTTGCCATAGGCCTCCTACCTCAATTGTTTCTTACACTGCTTTTTTTGGTTTCGAGTGCTTTTGCCTACAGGACAAATTCTGGGGAGGTGGGAAGGGATGCTAGCTAGAGATGAGGTATCCCAGATCAGTCTTTCCTAGCTGGAACACCACCAGGGACCCACAAAGGGAGTGTCAGCCAGCTCCACACTGCCCTGTGGAGGAGCTAAGAAGAGATTTCCTATGGCTCTTTGAAGCTGTTTTTTTCCTTAATTCAGCACTTGTCCAGTAAATTCAGCCCTTTAACTGTTTTTTGTAGTTTTAAGGAAAGGTCTTTTTTTTTTTTTTTTCTTTTATCATTTATAAACAAGGAAGCATACATTAATTACATAAAAATAGTTTTCGAATAGTAGAGTAAGTTGTATACTCAGTAGCAGCGCAGGAGAGAACCGGATGCAGAGAAACGCGCCTGGGATTATAAAAGTCTAGGTGTGTTTTTTTCACTAATTGAAAAAAAAAAAAAGTCACTTCTGACTTCTGACTTAGAGCAAGAACCAGCCCCTTCATCACCCCGAGTGGGCAGCGGGGCTGGCCGGCAGGGTCAGGCCTCCTTAGAAATCACAGGCCCGGCCAGGGTCCAGCCCCAAGCGGAGACTGGGACGGCAAGGGGGCTTCGCTCCCTCTCACAGCCGAGGCTTGTTTTTTCCCTCCACTAAAAACAACTCAGAATACAAGGCAATTACCAGGTTTCTGGAAAAGGACCACCATATACACGTATAATACATAGCGTAACGCGAACATAAGTACTGACACAAGGTTGTTTGGACAGCGGCCAGTTCTGTAGGAGGGCAGGAGTATGCGTAGTATGTTATTGCTATTGTTCTTCCCTTCCTAAAAATCTCCTTTCCACCTAGAAATAAGGAGTGATGAAGCTGAATACGGTTACTTAGATGATGAGCTCGACACACAGAGTCAACAGCCTATGGAAAGAAACCTCTTCCTTCCTTTTTCTGAAAATAAACCAAAACGCAGCCGCAGGAACTGGAGAGCGGGGTGCGGGCGGTCGGGGCTCCCGCACTGCTTCTGCGGTGGCGCCCACGCCCCGGGCAGGCAGGCCAGGACTGGCGGTGCCGGGGACGGGAAGGCTCTGCCCCTAGGAGACGCGCGCTCTGGAAAGGTTATCCTCCTTTGGGGCCTGGAAACTTAAAAGCAAAAAGAACAAATGTGGCAGCAGGGACGCCGACGGAGTTGTCTGAGCTCACAGCGCAGTGACACTTGGATGGAGCCCTGCTCTAAACAAATCGTTTGGTTTCCCTGGACGAAATGACCGAGGAACAAAAATCTGGTGAAACAACGCTGAAAACAGCCCGTGCCTCACGTAACAAAACTTACCCTTCCCCGGTGCTGCCAAGATGCTTTGGAGCGACCAGCGCATGGTGGGACCCAGGCATCTGCGCAGCTGCCCAAGAGGAACAGGAGCCGCATTCCCAGTACAGGTGCCACATGAGGCCCCTTGCGCACACTTCTGAGGGGCCCTGCGGCCTGAGCGCCCCCATAAACCAAGGGCAGAAACCAGACGCCACCACCCCAATGCAGTCCACAGGTTGGGCAATCTCTGGCCAGTGCCTTTAAGGCTCCCCATCGCTTCTACCCAGGGCAGGTTGGAGCAATAGTCACCCTTAGAGCTCAGCACCCCAGTGATCTGAGGTAGCTAATCAAAAGCAGTGATCAGGGAAGTGGATATGGCTCAACGGATTGGGCTCCCGCCTACCACATGGGAGGTCCCAGGTTCAGTTTTGGTGCCTCCTAAACGAGCAGCTAGCTGCCACAACTGGAAGGCATGGCAAGCTGACACAATAAGATAATGCAACAAGAGACACAAGAAGAAAAACATAATGAGACACACAACAAAGCAGGGAACAGAGGTGGCTTAAGCCATTAGGTGCTTCCCTCCCACATCAGAGGTCCCAGGTTTGGCTTCTGGTGCCTCCTAAAGAAACAAAGACAACAAACAGACACAGCAAATACAAACAATGAGGGGGTGGGGAGAGAGGAATAAATAAAATAAATCTTAAAAGAAAAAAAAAAAAGAAAAAGAAAAAAAAGCAGTGACCAAGGAAGCAGATGTGGCTCAAATGATTGAGCTCCCGCCTACCATATGGGAGGTCCCAGGTTCGGTTCCCTGTGCCTCCTAAAGAGAAGATGAGCAGACACAGAGCATAGAGTGAAGCGCAAAAACAATGAGGCAGGGGGGAGTAAATAAATAAAAATAAACCTTAAAAAAAAAAAAAAAAAAAGCAGTGATCTGCTATCAGACTGTGTATCCCTGGATCTTGGGGACCTAGGTCTTTATATCCCAACCTTTCACCAGCAAGGTGGACCAGGGACTGGAGCTGAGTACCTCATGGCTCCCTGCTGTGAATCTGGGAGAGGGGCCACATAGCCACTGCTCACACATTGCAATTCACCGGAATTTACTGTGATTTACCAGCCTCTTCCTCCCATTCTTCCCTGGATGCTCCAGTTTTCTACTAAGACTCAAGAGTTTCAAAATAGTTCACTCAAGACAGTTCCTGCCTGTTTAATAGTTATTCCGATTTCTATTAAACTGATTTCTCGAGCTTCCTACTCCACCATCTTCCCACAATCCTCTCCATGAGCTAACTTTTTAAATTATGTTCCTTGGAAAGAACTCATCCTATGGAAAAAAGGAAGGCCACGGCTCAGTAAGACACAGCAATACCCAAAAGTGACAATGGGTCTACTGCATATGCCTGGAAATGTAGTTGCAGTCCTCGACAGACTGGATTTGTTCAAGAATGCATGAGAACCATCCTCTGGGAAGTCCAGAAATACTGAACAGCACTTTACAGCTGCCTGGGTTCTTTGATGAGCAGAGCAAAGGGCTAAGTCAGTAAGATTTGGGTTATAATTGACATTTTTGTCTCCACTGGTACCTGCAAAACTTCTAAAAACTTCGATTAGATATAGTGAATAAACAGATTTGACTGGCTGCTTCAAAAATAATGATACCAGTATAATTGTTTTCTTGATTTCCTTGTTGGATTGGTCATTGCTGATGTGTAGACACCCCACTGATTTTTTGCATGTTTATCATTTACCCTACCACTTTGCTGAATTCATTTGTTAGTTCTAGTAGCTTTCTTGTATATTCTTCAGTATTTTTTTTTAACACATCCATTTTATTGATACATATTAATAAAGCAAAAATCCATCCAAAATGTACAATCAGTGCTATTCCGTATAATCACATATTTGTGCATTCATCACTCCAATCATTCTTAGAACACTTTCATTATTCCAATGATAATAAAAAACTGAAACAAAAAAAACTCATCACCTCTCAATCTATGCTTTTCCTGCCATACATAGCTGCTCTTCCTTTTTCTTCTCTCTAGTATATTTGTATTTATATTTGGCAAAATATAAATACTATATATATATATTTATATATATATGCAATATCACCCATGTTCATGTTTTACATGAGGTTTTACTATCTAATACAATCCCATGTTACAATTTTTAGCTTTCCTTCTAGTAATATGCATGACCTTAGACTTGGCCTTTCAACCACTGTCATACCCATATACTAGCTCTGCTAGTTACAAACACCATGATATGCTTTAACCATTTCCCTTCATGTCCAAAGATTTACAACCTTTTTACCAATTCTGCACTATAAGATTAGGTCATCTGCGAATAAAGAAACTCTTACTCCTTTCCAGTTTGGATACTTTTTATTTCTTTTTCTTGCCTAATTGCTCTGGCCAGAGTTTCCAGCACAATGTTAAACAGCACTGGTAAAAGCTGGCATCCTTATCTTTTTTCCTGATCTAGGGGAGAAAGCTTTTAGTCTTTGCCCATTGAGTATGATGTCACCTCTGGGTTTTTATATATGCTTTTTATCATGTTGAGGATGTTTACATGTAGTCCTAGTTTTTTGAGTGTTTATATTAATAAAGGATGCATTTGTCAAATGCCTTTTCTGCATCGAGATGATCATGTGGTGATTTTTTCCCTTCATTCCATTAATGTGTTGTATTATACTGACTGATAAATTTCACATCATCATGATGCATAATCCTTTTAATAGCTTATTGGATTTGGTTTGCTAGTATTTTGGTAAGGACTTTTACACCTATATTCATAAGGGATATTGATCTGTATTTTCTTTTCTTGTGGTATGTATTACTATTATTATTATTATTATTATTAGAGAAGTTGTGGGTTTACAGACCAATCAGGCATAAAATGCAAGATTCCCATATACCATCCCACCACCAACATCCTGCATTGGTGTGGAACATTTGTTATAATTGATGATAGCACTTTTTGTAATTTACTATTTTTTTTTTTTAACATTAGTTACCTTTGTTACAATTGATGAAAAAGTATTAAAATAGTACTATTAACTATTATCCATAGTTTATATCAGGCATATTTTTTCCATATACCACTTTATTTCATTAGTGTCATACATTTGCTATAATTCATGAAAGAACATTCTTGTACTAGTAACTATAGTCCATTATCGACAATAGGGTTCACTGTGTTAAACGGTCCTATATTTTACCTTTTAATTTTTTGTGGTATCTTTATCTGTCCTTGGTATAAGGGTGATGCTGGTCTCATAAAATGAATTAGGGAGGGTTCTCTCGTCTTCATTCTTTTGGAAGGGTTTGAGCAAGATTGGTATTAATTCTTCTTGGAATGTTTGGTAAAATTTACCAGTGGAAACGATGTGATCCTGGACTTTCTTTTTGGGGGATGGTTTGTGTTCCTGGACTTTCTTTTTTGGGGATGGTTTGGCTTACTGATTCAGTTTTATTTCTTGTTATTTGTATGTTGAAATCTTCTATTTCCTCTTGAGTCTGTATAGGTAGTTTGGGTGTTTCTAGGAATTTGTCCATTTTGTCTAAGTTATCTAACTGTTGGCATATAATTAATTATTCATAGTACCCTCATGAAATCCTTTTTACTTCTATAAAGTTGGTAATAATGTGCCTCTTTCATTTTTTTATCTTTATTTTTTCTTAAGATTTATTTTTTCTCCCCACCCCACTCGTTGTTTTTGTGCTTGCTGTCTGCTCTCTGTGTGTTCTTCTGTGTCTGCTTGTCTTCTTCACACACAGCACTGGGAACTGATCCTAGGACCTTCCGGAGTGGGAGAGAGGCTCCTTAATCTCTTGCACCCTGGTCTGCTGTGTTTCTCATTGTCTCTCTTCTGTGTCTCTTTTTGTTGTGTCATCTTACTGCCCCAGCTCTCCACGTGGGCCAGCATTCCTGCGCAGGCCAGCACTCTGCGTGGGCCAGCTCTCTGCTCGGGCCAGCTTGCCTTTCACCAAGAGGCCCTGGGAATTGAACCCTGGACCTCCCATATGGTAGACGGGAGCCCAATTGCTTGAGCCATTTATGTTTTCCTCTTTCATTTCTGATTTCAGTTATTTGAGTTCTCTCTTTTTTCATTGTCAGTGTTGATCTTTTTTTATTTTTTATTTTTAAAAGATCCCATTTATTTAATTTTTTAAAAGAATTTATTGAAGTGTATCATTCATACATGAACATACATAAACGATAAGTGTTCAGTAAACATTGTGAACTTACAAAACAAATATGCATAACATCATACAGGGCTCCCACACATCACCCCACCACAGATACTTGCATTGTTGTGAAACATTTGTTAACAAATTATGAAAGAGCATCATCAAAGTATTACTGCTAACTATAGTCCATATCTTACTCCCCTATACTTTTTTTTTTAAGGATTTATTTATTTAGTTAGTTTTATCCATTTTTACAGACTCCCCGCCCCCCTTTGCTGTTTTTGTGTCCATTTGCTGGACAACTCTCTGTGTCTATTTCCTGCTTTCTCTTCTTATCCTTCTCCTGTCTTCACTGGGATTCGATCCTTGGAACCTCCAATGTGGGAGAGAGACATCCTACCGCCTGAGCCACCTTAGTTCCTGGTTTTTCGATGTGTCTTGTCTTGGCTCTCCCTTGTGTCACTCTCGTGTTACGTCATCATCTTGTTGTGTGGCTCATGGAGCCTGGGGGGCTCACCCACGCGTGGGGCTTTGTTTTGTTGATTCTATTATTTTAGAATAAAGATTCTGCTCTAATCTTTATTATGTCCTTCCTTCTGCTCACTTTGGGTTTAGTTTCTAGTTCTATTTTCTGTTTCCTCCGGGTGTGAGGTAAGATTACTGATTTGAGATCCTTCTTCTTTTTTAAGGTATGCATTTGTAGCTATAATCATCCCTCTGACATTGCCTTTATTACATCCCATAAGTGCTCAGTACGTTGTGTTTTCATGTTTATACATCAAGGTACTTCCTAATTTCCCTTGTGATTTTTCCTTTAACCCATTGATTAAGAGGATATTGTTTAATGTCCACATATATGTGAATTTTCCACTTCTTCCCGTTACTGATTTCTAGTTTCCTTCCTTTGTGGTCAGCTCGTATGATTTTAACCTTAAAAATTTACTGAGACTTGTTTTGTGACCTAACAATGGTCTATCCTAGAGAATGATCCATGTTTACTTGAGAAGAAAATGTGTATTCTGCTGTTGTTGGATGAAGTATTCCATATATGTGTGTTAGTTCAAGTTGGTTTATAGTATGCAAGTCTTCTATTGAAATTCTCACCTTGGTCATACATTGTTTCCAGATTTGCTTTAGCTCTTTGACAAAATTTCAGACAATTTTTTGACCAATTTTCAGACAATATTTTGAAAGTCTGTCAATATATATCCCAAATCTGAGTTTCCTTCTTGATGGTTTCTGCCATTTATCATGTTCCTCTGAATGGACCATGGCTTCCTGCTTCTTTGTATGCTCTATAATCTTTGGTTGCACAGTGGATATTTAATATTTTAATGTGTTAATTTTGGAATTTAGTCATTGAAATGACTTTACCTTATGCTTGTATCCAGCTAGTGCTGTGACAGAGATTTTGTTTAATGCCAGGAATCAACAAAATAATTAAGAAGAAGGTGGGGGAGGAGAAGAAGAAAAAGAAAACTCCTTTTCTAGTTTTTGCAGACCAAGCTGTGCAAGGGCTCTCTTTCAGAGATTAACCAGCTTAACAATGAGCTAAAAAAATAGCCAGAAGTGAAAGCATAGAGTCCTTTCTGGTCTTTTCTGCATGTCTTATGTGCACAGCCTTAGGAAGTCCCTCATTTACCCAGATCAGAATGCCCCACTTCCCCAAGAAAATAGTCTTTCCTTCCAGTCCTGAGCATTCTATTGAATGTCTTAAAGCTGGCAGCAGTTTTGTATTATTTATGAATTCTAAAAATAGATATTGGATTATGTTTGTAAACTGGTCTGTTCCTCTGGGTGTATTAGACTGTATTAAATTCAGGAGATTTCACTTTTACTTGATTAAATAATGATTAAGGCTTTGATTGGGCCATGTCAGTAGGACGTTGAGTCTGCACCCTCTTGGTGAGCAGGGACTCACAGAGAAAAGACATGGCAGAAGAGACAGTTCGAGCTTTTTGATGCTGGAGCCCCAGGAAGTAAACACACAGAAGAACAACACAGAGAAATAAAGATGGCTCCATAGACAATGCAGAGGCCCTGGGAAAAGAGAGAGGCTGATAGTCTACAGCTGACCTTGTGGAAAAAGCTGAGCCGCTGAGCCCAGAGACAAACAAGCCCTGGGAGAGAGAAGAGACTTATCCCAGTCTACAACTGATATTCGAAGAAGCTGGGACCACAGAGCCTTAAAAGGAAGAAGCAGCCTGAACCCTTGCAGACGTCGTCAGCTATCTTGCTCCAACACGTGGCAACAGACTTTGGTGAGGGAAGTAACTTACGCTTTATGGCCTTGTGACTGTAAGCTTTTATTCCAAATAAATACCCTTTATAAAACCCAACAGATTTCTGTTATTTTGCATCAGCACCCCTTGGCTGACTAATAAAGCTGTAATCCTTTGTTCCAGGATGCTGCAACTTGATTGTTTCTTACACTGATTTATCTACCCCCTTGAGCCATTTCTACATGCAGAGCAAATTCTGGGATGGTGAGCCAGAGAAGAATGTCCTAGTTTAGTCCTCAGGTTGCCACCAGACAGACTGATACAGACATACATGCATGCCAATATGTATATAAGGTTACTCTGCTCTTTCTGGAATTAGAACAGGGACCCATACTGGGAATGGGGGCTGGCTCTAAAATGAGCCAGGAGAGGTGGTAGAAGGGTCAGCAAAGACACCATGAGGTTTCTTACGGTTTTTAAGTTGCCTCTTCCTTGATTCAGTGCTCACCTGGTTATTGCAACCCTTTAACCATATTCAGAGCTCCAAGAAAGATAGTTCTACATGTTTTTGCTGGTTATTTAAAAATTCTGTGTGGAAACAGAACACTAGAGCATCTCACATCACCATTTTGGTGTTCTTTTCCTGTATTTCCTATTGCTTAAATGTTAACTTGGATTCTTAATTTTGTATGTGATTTGTTTGTACACATATAAAGCACTACCAACAAAACAATAATAATTACTTGTTATATATTGTAGCACTTTACAGTTTGCCATGGTCCTTCATATAATCACATTACAAGATAGATAATAATAGCAACTTTTCACTGAGTACCAATTACCTACCAAACACACACAATTTCTAGTCCTCTAAAGAACACTGCAAAGTTTTATAAATTTCATATTTCATATATGTGAAAATTAAGACTCAGAGAAGCTATAAGAAGAATTAATATAGCTAATTTACCATAGAGTAGATTTCCAACTCTGTCCAGGAACAAGGAATATGGGTATCCCAGATGTTTGAACCCTAAATGTTGAGGTGTGGTGTTTAGGGGTGAGGTAAGGTGTGGTTAAGTGATAAATTCCAAGTCTTGACTCTAACCCTTTCGTTTTAGATTCCATAGGAAAACCCCAATTATATTTTGATAAATATATTATCAAAAGTTACCTAATTAAATAGAAAATCTTATGGTAAATACTTGACATGCTCAGTCCCACTGTGAAGTGAACATCATAAAATAGATAAAGAGATGAAGCACTGGATAAACAAAAGTCAAAAGACACGTACCTATCTTGAGCTTTATCAATATTAAAATGACCTAGTTGCTTTGATATATATCCAGTCAATATAGTCTACTTTTAAAATTATATAAATTTGTTAATTTTGTTAAGTGTGGTAATTGCCTGTGGTTTTAGATATTTCAAAGGTCCTTATCCACAATAGACACATTCTCAAGTGTTTGTGGGTAAAAAGGTATGCTAGGGAAGCGGCTGTGGCTCAATTGGTTGGGCTCCTGTTTACCATATGGGAGGCCCTGGGTTCAATTCCCGGGGCCTCCTGGTGAAAGCAAGATGGCCTGCTCATCAGCAAGATGACCCAACAAAGGGATACAAGCAGACACAGAAAAATGCAAAGCAAATGGACACAGAGAGTACAAGCAGCAAGGGGGGGAGGGGGTGTAAACAAATAAATAAAAATAAATCTTAAAAAAAAAATGGTATGCTATTTGGAATTTACTTTTTAAAAAAATGAGGGGACAAAGGGGATGAAATGATTCACAAAATGTTTATAATTATTGAAACTGGTAATGGACACATGGAGGTTCATTCCATTATTCTACTTGTGTGTGTGTGTGTGTGTGTGAAATTTTCCATAATAAAAAGTGTAAAAATATTTGAGCAAGATGATAGGTGGTTTAGAATGATGTAAGTAATTTATAATAGTTATTACAGAAAAAAAACCATGAGGATGAAATTCATAAACAGTGTTACAGGAGATAGAAACAAAAAGTTTTGATTATAATTTGATCTATCAATGTAAGAATAAAGTAATTACAAATTTTGGGTCACAAGTTGGAAATACAGAAAAAGAAATATTGTTTTTAACAAATCAATTTTATCAATACATATTAATAAAGTATAAATCCACCCAAAATATACAACCTATAGTATTCAGTGTAATCACATATTTGTACATTCATCACTTCAAACATTCTTAGAACACTTTCATTAGTCCAATAATAATAATGATGATGATGATGATGATGATGAAACAAAACGTATCACCTCTCAATCTCTCTATGCTTCCCCTGCCTTACATAGCTGTTTCCTTCTCTCTAGTATATTGGTATTTATATTTTGTAAAAAACAGTCTCATATATGAAATATCACCCATATTCATATTTTACATGAGGTTTTACTAACTTATACAGTCCCATTTTACAGTTTTAGCTTTCTTTCTAGTAATATACATGACTTTAGACTTTCTCTTTCAACCACTGTTATATCCATATAATAGCTCTGCTAGTTACAAACACCATGATATGCTTCTACCATTTCCATTCAATTCCAAAGATTTATAAACAATCTTTTTACCAGTTCTGCACAGATAAACCCTCAGCTTTCCATTCTCTACCCTCCTTCTATTTTCTGGTAACCTATATTCTAATTATTAACTCCATGAGTTTACAAAATATATTTAGTTCATAATAGCACAATCATACAGTATTTGTCCTTTTGTGTCTGGCTTGCTTCACTCAACTTAATGTCCTCCAGGTTCATCCATGTTGTCATATGCTTCGCAAATTCATTTCTTCTTAACTGCTGCATAATATTCCATCGTGTATATACACCACAGTTTGTTTATCCATTCATCCGTTGATGGACACCTGGGTTGTTTCCAACTTTTGGCAATCGTGAATGCTGCTGCTATGAACATCGGTGTGCAGGTGTCCGTGTCACTGCTCTCAGATCTTCTGGGTATATACCCAGTAGTGGTATTGCAGGATCATGTGGTAAGTCTATATTCAACTTCTTTAGGAACTGCCAAACAGTCCTCCACAGTGGCTGTACCATTCCATATTCCCATCAACAGTGAATAAGCTTTCCTATCTCTCCACATCCTCTCCAAAATTTACAGTTTTCCAACTTTACAACAGTGGTCAGTGTAATGGTGTAAAATGATATATCACATTAGTTTTAATTTGCATGTTCCTAATCGCTAGTGATATTGAACATTTTTTCATATGTTTCTTTGCCATTTGTATTTCTTCGTTGGACAATTGTTTTTTTAAGTTCTTTTGTCCATTTTTTAATCGGGTTATTTGTATTTTGATTGTGGAGTTGTATGATCTCTTTGTATATCAAGGATATTAAACTTTTATCTATTTTTTCCTTTTTTGCTCATGCTTTGGGTGTAAGGTTTAAGAAACTACCCCAAGATCTTGAAGATGTTTTCCTACATTTTCTTCTAGGACTTTTATGGTTGTCACTTTATATTTAGGTCCTTCATCCATTTTGAGTTAATTTTTGTATAACTGTGAGATAGAGTCCCCTTTCTTTCTTTTGGATATGGATATCCAGTTCTTCCAGCACCATTTGTTGAACAGACTGTTCTGGCCCAGCTGGGAGGGCTTGGCTGCCTTGTCAAAAATCAGTTGACTATAGATGTGAGGGTCTGTTTCTGAGTTCTCAATTTGGTTCCATTGGTCAATATGTTTGTCTTTATGCCAGTACCATGGTGTTTTTACCACTGTAGCTAAGCAATATGCTTTAAAGTCTGGAAGTAAGAGTCCTCCAACTTCGTTCTTCTTTTTAAAGATCTTTTTGGCTATTGGGGGCCCCATAACCTTCCAAATAAATTTGATAATTGGTTTTCCCATTTCTGCAAAAAAGGCTGTTGGGAATTTTATTGGGATTGCATTGAATCTGTAAATCAGTTTGGGTAGAATTGACATCTTAATGATATCCAGTCTTCTAATCCATGAACACAGAATGTCCTACACATTTATTTAAGTCTTCTTCAGTTTCTTTTAGCAATGTTTTATAGTTTTCTGAATACAGGTACTTTATGTCCTTGATTAAGTTCATTCCTAATATTTGATTGTTTTAGTTGCTATTATAAACAGAATTATTTTTCTGAAATCCTTCTCAGGTTGCACATCAATAGTGTATAGAAAACACTATTGATTTTTATGACTTAATCTTGAATCCCGCCACTTTGCTGAACTCGTCTATTAGTTCCAATACAGCTCTGTTATGGATTTTTAGGAGATTCTAAATATAGAATCATATCATCAGCAAATAGTGAAAGTTTTTCTTCTTCCTTTCCTATTTGGGTGCCTTTTACTTCTTTAGCCTAATTGCTCTAGCTAGAGCTTCTAGCATAATATTGAACAATAATGGTGACAGTGGGCATCCATGTCTTGTTCCTGATCTCAGCAGGAAAGCTTTCAATCTTTCACCATTGAGTACAATGCTAGCTGTAGGTGTTTCTTACATGCAATTTACCATATTGAGAAAGCTTCCTTCTATTCCTATCTTTTGGAGTGTTTTTATCAAGACAGAGTGCTGTGTTTTGTCAAATGCCTTTTCTGCATCAATCAAGAGGATCATGTGATTTTTCTTCTTCAATTTATCAATGTGGTTTATTACACTAATTGATTTTCTTGTGTTGAACCACTTTTTCATACCTGGGATAAAACCTACTTGATTGTGGTATATAATTCTTTTAATATGCTTTTGCATTCTGTTTGCAAGTATTTTGTTGATGTTTCTTGCCTCTATATTCATTAGAGATATTGGTCTATAATTTTCTTTTTTTTGTAGTATCTTTATCTGGTTTTGGTGTTAGGGTGATGTTGGCTTCATAGAATGAGTCTGGTAGTGTTCCTTACTGTTCAAATTTTTAGAAGCACTTGAGCAAAATTAGTATGAGATCGTTTTTCAATGATTGGTAAAATTCACCTGTGAAGCCAGGTAGTACCAGGCTTTTCATCTTGGGAGGTTTTTGATGTCTATTTCAATCTCTTTACTTGTGATTGATTTGTTGAGGTTTTCTGTTTCTTCTAGGGTCAGTGTAGGTGGCTTGTGTGTTTCTAGGAATTTGTCCATCTCCTCTACATTGTCTAGTTTTTTGGCATACAGTTGTTCCTAGTATCCTCTTATGATCAATCTAATTTCTGTGGGGTCAGTGGTAATGTACCCTCTCATTTTTTATTTTATTTGCATCTTCTCCCAATTTTGTCAGTTTATCTAAGGGTTTCTTGATATTTTTGATCTCAAAGAACCTACTTTTGGTTTTGTTGATTCTCTGTATTATTTTTTGTTCTCGATTTCATTGCTTTCTGCTCTGACCTTTTCTATTTCTTTCCTTTGGCTTGGTTTGGGATTAGTTGCTGTTTTTTTTTTTTGTTTTTTTTTTTTTCTAGTTCCTCCAGGTGTACAGTTAGATCTTTATTTTTAGCTCTTTCTTCTTTTGTAATGTAAGCATTGAGGGCTATAAATTTCACTCTCAGCACTGCCATTGCGGTGTCCCATGGGTTTTGATATGTTGTGTTCTTATTTTCATTTGTTTAAGATATTTGCTGAATTTTCTTGCAATTTCTTCTTTGACCCACTGATTATTTGAGTGTGTTGTTTAATCTCCATATATTTATGAATTTCCTCTTTTTCCATCCATTATTGATACCCAGCTTCATTCCTTTATGATCAGAGAAAGTGTTTTGTATAATTTCAATCTTTTTAAATTTATTGAGACTAGTCTTGTGACCCAACATATGGTCTATCTTGGAGAAGGATCCATGAGCACTTGAAAAGTATGTATATCCTGCAGTTTTGGGTGCAATGCTCTATAGATGTCTGTTAGATCTAGTTCATTTATCATATAATTCATGCATGTGTTCCTTTATTTATCATTAGTTGGATGTTTTATCCAATATTGAGAGTGGTGTATGGAAGTCTCTGACTATTATTGCAGAGACATATATTTCTCCCTTCAGTTTTGCCAGTGTGTACCTCATGTATCTTGTGGCATTCAGGTTAGGTGCATAAATATTTAGTATAGATACTTCTTCCTGGTAATTGCCCCTTTTATTTTATATACAATGACCTTTTTCATCCCTTAAACAGATTTTCATTTGAAATCTATTTTGTCCAATACTGGTATCACTACTCCAGCTCTTTTTTGATTACTATTTGCATGGAATACCTTTTTCCAACCTTTCACTTTTTTTTTTTTTTTTTAAGATTTTATTTATTTATTCATTTATCTCCCCCTTGCTGCTTGTGCTCGCTGGGTCAGCTAACCACGCCTGCGGGCGGGCTTGCCTTCACCAGGAGGCCCTGGGAACCGAACCCGGGGCCTCCCATATGGTAAATGGAAGCCCTACTGATTGAGCCACAGCCGCTTCCCTAACCTTTCACTTTTAACCTGGTTTTGTCCTTATGTCTGACATGGGTCTCTTGTACACAACATAGAGATGGCTCATAATTTTTTATCCTGTTCTATTAGTCTATATCTTTTGATTGGGGAGTTCAAGCCCATTAACATTCAATGTTATCACTGTAAAGGCATTACTTACATATCGTTATCAGATGGTTCTATTGTCTTTTTACCCTTCAATTTATCCTTCTTAATAATCTCCATTTCTATACTCTTCTCAGAATCGCTTGCTCTTGAATTTTTCCTTTCAGGCTGCAGCACTCCCTTTAGTATCTCTTATAATTCTAATCTTTTGGTAACATATTCTATCAGTTTTTGTTTGTCTGTGAAGACTTTGAACTCACCCTCACTTTTGAAGGACAGTTTTGCTGGATACAGAATTCTTGGCTGGCAGTTTTTCTCTTTCAGTACTTTAAATACATCATACCTCTTTCTTCTCACTTCCAGGTTTCTGATGAGAGGTCGGTACTTAATCTTATGGAGGTTCCTTTGTATGTGAGGCTTTGCTTTTTTCTTGCTGCTTTTAGAATCCTCTTTATTTCTGAAATTTGTCATTCTGAATAGTAGGTATCTCGGTGTATGTCTATTTGGATTTATTTTGTTTGGGGTGTGTTGTCCTTCTTGGATATGATATTTATGTCTTTCATACAGGTTGGGAAGTTTTCGGTCATTATTTCCTCAAATATCCTTTCTGCCCCTTTTCCATTCTCTTCTTCTGGAACACCAATAATGCAGATGTTTGTGTGCTTCATGTTGTAATTCAATTTCCTGAGATTTTATTCCATTTTGTTCTCTTTTTGTTCTCCTGTCTTTTCCAGTTCAGATGTTCTGTCTTTGAAAGCAGTAATTCTTTCTTTGAGCAATTCAAATCTGCTCTTATGTGCCTCTAATGTATTTTTTTAAAGATTTATTTACTTTTATCCATTATTCCCCCCCCCCCGCTGTTTTTGTGTCCATTTGCTGGGCAATTCTCTGTGTCTGTTTCCTGCCCTCTCTTCTCATCCTTCTCCTCCTGTCTTCACCAGGATTCGATCCTGGGAACCTCCAATGTGGGAAAGAGGCATCCTACCGCCTGCGCCACCTTAGTTCCTAGTATTTCATCACATCTCGTCTTGGCTTTCCCTTGTGTCACTCTCCTGTTACATCAACATCTTGCTGCGTGGTTCGGCGGGGCCTGATGGCACACCCGCGCGCGGGGCCTGGGGGGCACACCAGCTCATGGGGCCTGGTGGCCTGCGCACCTTCTATATTTTTCTTTATTTTTACTGGGAGGTCCCAGGGATTTACTCAATATAGGAGACAGACGCCCAACCATTTAAGCCACATCCGCCCCCTCTAATGTATTTTTAATCTCATCCATCGTCTTTCATTCCCATAAGGTCTGTTTGCAGGCTTTCAAATTGTTCTTTATGCTTACCCAGTGTCTTCTTAATATCCTTTATTTCTTTAGTCATATTTTCTTTATATTCTTTGAATTGATTTAGGAGAGTTGTGTGATTACCACTGATTGTCTTAAGTCTTGTATCTCTTCAGGATATTTGGTTTGTTCCTTTGGCTGGGCCATGTCTTCCTGTCTCCTAGTATGGCTTGTAATTTTTTACTGATGCCTAGTCATCTGAATACGTTGGAAAATTTAATCTGATGGCCAATTTCTCTATCTTGCCTGGTATTTTGTTTTTCACAGCTCCTTTGATATTTGGTCCAGCTTATCGTAAGTCTTTAAAACTGTCCAGTTTAAGTTATCAAAATCGGGCCAGGGACTCAATAATGGGGCTCAGATTTTCTCCCAGGGGATAGGATACAGAGAAAAGTGAAAATAGTTTTTTTTCCCCATGCAATTTCTAGACCGGGTAGCAGATGGCACTTGTCAGCGCACCTTTCCATGGTGATGTTTCAGTCTTGGCTTTCCTGTGTTCTTGTGTTGAATCTCCAGAGTGGAGATTCAAAGCGAGATCGGCTAGCTGTATTCACTGAAGAAAAGCACCCCAACTCCCCCTCGCTTTTCACCTGAAACAGCTGTTGGGAGGAAGGTGTCTCTTCCCCTCTCAGTCAGCTGCAGTGAGTCAGGGGTTTTACCCTAGCTTAATATCTTGGGGGCGGGGGAGGGGAGCCCTTTCCAGCTGCTGCAGGAGCTTGACAACTCATGCTTGTTGTTTTGGGTTCTTCTTCTCCCTGTCCCTCACCCTCCTGGGAGTTGTATAGCACCATCTTGTCTGCTGATCCCCAAAGCAGGCCCCTCAGACAACTTTTGGCTCTTTCTCCCCCGTTTTTGTGAGAGCATTGAGCCCTGCCTGTTAGTCAGATAGCATCTTCCCACCAGAAAAAAGAAATATCTGGAAGAGAAACTGGTATTCCTAATATTGTGCTAAAAAAAAAAAAAAAAAAAAAATCCCTGAACTTAGTTTTCACTCAACAATGGCAATAAGAAAGGACTTCATCTAGACTGTATGTTTTTCAGTTTGTAAAATTTATTCATTACATTGTAATCAGGCAAAATAGAAAATTTCTCTTTCCATGGGTTAATGAGTTGTAGAAAAGTGCTTTAGAATGCACAGTGGAGCTGAGTTCTACTCCAAATAAAACATTTATTAAGCTATGATCTTGACTAAGTCATTTTAACTCTTCTGAGCTTATTTATTTATTTCTGATATAGAGATACTCATTATCTCAGTGAGTTTTTTTGAAATATGATACGTAAAAAATTTGTTAACAGCTTTAAACTTTTACACATATGGGGTGAGAAAAACAAACAACCCATTTAAAAAATCGGCAAGAGATTTGAATAGACACTTCTCCAAAGAATAAATACAAATGGCTAAAGAGCACATGAAAAGATGCTCAGCATTACTAGCTATTAGGAAAATACAAATCAAAACTACAATTAGATATCGTCTTATACCTATTAGACTGGCAGCTATTAAAAAAACAGAGAGGGAAGCGGCTGTGGCTCAATCAGTAGGGCTCCCGTTTACCATATGGGAGGCCCCGGGTTCGGTTCCCGGGGCCTCCTGGTGAAGGCAAGCCCGCCCGCACGGCGTGGTTGGCTGACCCAGCGAGCACAAGCAGCAAGGGGGGGATAAATGAATAAATAAATAAAATCTTAAAAAAAAAACAAAAAAACAGAGAACTACAAATGTTGGAGAGGATGTAGAGGAAAGAGAACACCCATCCACTGCTGATGGGACTATAGAATGGTGCAGCCATTGTGGAGGACATTTTTGCAGTCCCTCAGGAAGCTAACCATACAACTGCCATATGATCCAGCAATCCCACTTCTGGATATATACCCAGAAGAACTGAACGCAGGGACACAAACAGATATATGTACACCCATGTTCACAGCAGCGTTATTCACTATATCCAAAAGTTGGAAGCAACCCAGTGTCCATCAACAGATGAATGGCTAAGCAAATTGTGGTATAAACATACAATGGAATATTACTCAGCTGTAAGAAGGAATGCAATGTTAACACACATGGATGAATCTTGAAGACCTTATGTTGAGTGAAGTAAGCCAGTCACAGAAGGACAAATATTACATGACCACACTGATAGGACTCAAGCAAATTGAGCAGATTCAAAGAACTAGACTCTGGAAGATAGGTTATCATGAGACAAAAGGGAGTAGAGAGTAGTGAGCTGATGCTCAATATAGGCAAAATCTATGATAAGGTTGAAGGGGGTGGTTGGGCAGTGGATGGGGGTGATGGTGCAGTGATGTGACTGGGTTCGATGATGCTGGAATGTGAGGGAGAGGAGCATGGGAGGATTGGGTTGGACTATCCATGGAAATGAGGGGAGGGCTGGAGGAAGGAGCAGGTGAACTCGGGATTTATAGGACTGTGGTTAAAAAATGTGGGAATGTTCTTCTGGTATATACAGCAGGGCAAGGTTACTGGTACAGGGTGTCAAGGTGGGGGGATATGTGGGATAAAGCACATTGGGGCATGCTTCTATGGAATATGAAAGTGTTCATCTTGTCATAGTGTGTTATCTCAGTGGGTGAAGACCCACAAAATAAACAAGAAAATATTAAACTCCCATTCTGGGGAGTCCTGCTATGTTCTCAATTAGACAGGCAAGAATCTCTCAAGAACACAGGCAGTGCCTAATAAAAGAAAAGACACCAATATGTCAAGGCTTCAATATTATTTTATGTAACTATGAACCTTAATTTTCAAAAATTGAATCTTAGTGGTTACCATAGGGAAGAGAGGGGGAGGGAAGGATAGAATAGATGGAACAAAGGACATTAGAATTGTTCTGCATGATATCACAATGATAAATACAGACCATTTAAAATTTTGTCAAAACCTATAGAATGTATGGTGCAATATGTAAACCATACTGTAAACCACTGACCATGGTTAGTAGCAATGCTTCAATATGTGTTCATCAATAGTAACAAAGGTACCACATTAATGAAAAATGTTGTTAATAGGGGAAAGTGCAGAAGGGGGAAGGGGTAGGGTATATGGGAATCCTCTATATTTTTGATGTAACATTTCTGTAATCTACTAAGGTTTCTCTAAAAATAAAAAACTAACAACAACAACAACAAAAGAATGTATCAGGATTTTCTCCAAGTTAAAAATCATAGTTGAAGTTTCAAGTTCTAGTGACAGAGCATAATTTAATACTAAAATCCAAATGTAATTACTAGGACATCATGGTCTCTTTGTCCTCCTCATTCTATACTCAAAACACACTTTTAATAGGTCTAACCTCTTCCTCAGAGTGACAGGTATGTATGTTTACATTTATATATATTGGTAAATAAGTTAAAGAAATCATATATTCTATTTTAGAGAATGTTTAATTTATGCTTCTAGGAGTATATACACTTCTAGAATATACCCAATATATTTCAGACAACAAATATGAAAATCAGACACTGCATTTAGTATACATTAATTATTATCAGTACTTTAAGCACTCAGTAAGTAAATATGAGTTTTTAAGACATGGTTTACCCTGAATTAACTCAGTTTCAGAACCCTATAGAAAGAAATCACCTTCATTCCTAGTTTATCCCTGACCACAGCTATAAAACATAATTGGGCAATCATGGGACATTTCTTCTCTGGAGAAACAAATTGACCTCAGAGAAAAGACCTCCAGATGCTGACAGCTGGAGGTCTCCCAACAGTGGAGCCCACCAGCTGAAAAGCCCCACACAATTACTGAGCCTCTAGGTAACTTCATAGTGAGTCACTCTCAAATATGAACAGATAGCCAAAGTTCACCAGACACCTGGAGGAAAATGTCCAATAACAAAGAGAAACAAACACAGCAGCAGCAGCAAAGTAACCCCCAGGAACCAGAGACAGTGTAGGATCCAGAATAAAACTTATAAAAGATAAAACAAAACAAAACAAAACCAACAACACTAAACTAAAATATCCCTAGAGAAATAGAGAAGAGACTTCATTTATAAAAGAAGCAGGATATTAGGAATAGAAAGTTATCAGGAAACACGAAAGAACTTCAGGGATTATAAATAAGCAAAAATTTTAAAATTAAAAGGAAGGGAAAAGCTGGGGGAATCTTCCAGAAAGTAGAAGGAGACAAAGAAACAGGAAACAGAAGAGAAAGTTATAAAAATCAGTCCAAGAGGTGTAAACTTTGGCAAACAGGAATTCTAGGGAGAACAGAGGGGAAAAAAGCAGAAAGAAAATCTTCAAAGAAATAACACCTGACTTTAAAAATAGGCACATATATTACTTTGATAAAAATAAAAATTAATTAAAAATTATATAGGGAACCATGTATCTTAGAGTGGGGGTTGTTCACCTGCCTGAGGTAGATATGTGGACATTTTTCTATATTATACTGTACTATGCTCCAGTTGTTTTCTATGGATTATGCTTTGTTTTCTCATTTAAATTACAAAAGTCTTCAAAGCCAGGAATAATATTTGCCACTTATGACAGGCACATATTTTATTTCTGATAAATAAATACCTGTTAAACTCATTTGCTTTGAAGACTACTTAAATTTCCATTAAGCTTGGTGACTCTTTAAGCGGGTTCAATCTTTCAGCCTTGGTATAAAGGTAAAGGTCATTCTTAGCTACAAGAGTTATTTGAAACTTCAGGAACAACTATGAGAATCTTAGCTCTTATATCAAATCTGGAAGGAAGTCATTTTACTAAACCCTGACAAATTTAAAACTAGTTAAATGGTGATTGTTTAAAGCCCTTAATAAAAGTCTTGGAGCTTCAATTTTCTGTTTTAGAAAATTTGATCTAAGCCTCTATCCAGACACAAAGTTCTACGGTACCAGTTAGTGGAATATGTAGGCTATGAATCAGACTCCACTGTGGAAACTAATCCTTGAGTCACGATCATAATATTCCATTGGCATCCACCCCTGGGACAAGGTATTCATTTAAGAGTGCCACTCTTTCATGCAAAGGATGAAGCACCAAGCGGCTCCCACTCATCATTCAAGTCATCACTTAAATATCTCTGTTGGTTATCTGTTTGTACAAGGCTGTCTGGTCACCCAGGATTCTACAGCCATCTCTATCCCATTCCAAAGAGTTCCTGGCTTTGTTTATTAATTTAACAAATATTTACTGAGTATCTATTGCGAACTCGGCACTGTTCTAGGTACTGGGGATATACCAGTGAACAAGACAAAAAGTCCCCAATTTAGGAAATTACATTCTAGTAAATTAGAGCACAGAAAAGTTTATCCATTTGGTTAATCCCTTCTCTAGAATTTCCTTCTCTGATCAATTCTAGGGAATTTACATTTGCCTTCCTGTCTGTCTGTCTGTCTGTCTGTCTGTCTGTCTGTCTGTCTATCTATCTATCTATCTATCTATCTATCTATCTATGTATCTATCTATCTATCTCTATCTCCCCATGTTTAACTCTTGTTATGCTTCTTTTTTCTCATTTCTAAAATGGAATGTTTCATCTTTTATGGGCCTAAAAGGCATTCTCTTTGGTCCCTGCCAATTCTCCTTGAAATTAGACTATGCCAGATGTGCAGCCAAAAGATCACAAAAACTCAGCCACCAATAAGATGTTTTAGGCTGCTGCAATGGAAGAACAGTTTCCAAGGTTTTCAAATACTGATTTATACTTGAGAAGTAATATACAATTTAAGTGGCATTACAAAGTTATATATAAATGATTTTTAAACTTTTTCTTTATAAGGCTATCAAAAGGATGACTTACAACAAAGAGGTGCTCACATGTGGTGTTTCAAATCATTACATAGGATAATGTAAGATTTAAATGTTTTTAGTATGGACTTTAGCTGGCACTGCTCAAGGAAAGATTGAAAATGTTCACAAAGAGGAAGAAAGATGATATTGCTTGAATAAGCCAGAATAGTTGAGGAAAAGAGAGATTTAAGTAGAACTGCATGCTATGTATACCAGTATTTTCAAGTTCTTAAATGAAAATAAAATGTGATTTTGGAAAATTTAAAAGTCAGAATTCTGCAAGAGTCAAACTAAAGTTCTTTTGCAGATAGGCAACCTTGTTCTTGAATTTTTGCCATCCAATCAATCTTTTCTATATTGCACATGATGGGGTACTAGTCCAAATGCCTAAGTGGATTTAAAATTCTTTGCAAATAATTTTGGCCCTAACTATAGGTATACCTATAGCCCAGTTTTATGTAAAAGTGGGAGAGTCCTCCATTGAACCAAGAATTTAAGGAGGAGTTTCTTATTTTTTCAAGCTAAAAATTTCAGTTCTGCTGCATATATAACTAGTTTCTACAGTATAGAGATCTTTTTAATCAATTATTCATTATAATGGCACTTTAGGGACTCAGTGGATACTTCAGTTATGAATTGTAATACTGTTCTCATAAAACAATAGTCTTAAGCTTGGCTTCTTAAGCAAGGTCATAGCCAGAGAGCTTGTTAGAAATAAAGAAATCTCAGGACTCACCCCAGACGTACTGAACCAGAATCTGCATTTTAACAATATTTCTGGGTATTTTTCATGCACATGGAAGTTTGAAAAGCACTAGTTTGACATCTAAAACAAGCCATTCTCCAATTGCAGTCCTTAATAAGGCATTAGAAAGCAGCCTATCAACAAAAATTTGGGAAATAAGGAAAAGAAATAAAGACAGTAATCCTGGATAATATTATTTTAGCTATATAATAAAATGTATCACTGTCAGTTTTTGTAAGGGGGACAAATACTAAAATTCCTTTAAGAATATGTCTATACTTAATGAACTGTATGTAAAGACATTGTCCATTGTACCAAAAATATCCTTGGTGTAAATTTCTTCTTGCTCAGTAACATTTGTTTCTACTAAAGTCAACCACAAAATGTTTCGGTGTTATGGTTTTGTAATATATCTATGTCAGGAGAAGGCCTGATCTTTTTTCACCCACAAATTTCCTAGAGCCTAACTAGAAATGTCATGAATTCGTTTGTTCAAGGTGTCCTTTGTTGTGACTAGCCCATGAATTGAACTATAAGCTACACAGACATTGTAGGTGCTTGCCCTTCAGATCTGCTGCTCTAGTTACATCAATGTCTACGCAATTTAGTTAAATCCTGTAAGGTTTTTTTAGATCTCCAAGTGTCTGCATTCATCTGAGCACAGGCTTCCAAACTCACACATGGGCAAATAAAGATAAATGTACATGTAACATAAAACTAGGAGTTATAAAATTTATTAAATGTAATAATTTCTATTATGAAAGGAACTGGAAGGTCCATTGCTACTACCATTTAAAAAGTATTCTGGTTATATTTATGGGCAGATTGGTTGATGTTTCTAGAAGTCCAAACAAAATTTACCTACAAAAATTATAAATTTTTACACAAAATTGAACAGTAGTGCATCTTATTTCTTATAGAAAATGTATAAAACTTGGAGAATATTATTTTTAAGGCTCTAGAAACTAAAACCTATTATCATTAATAAAATAATAAGCGAAAAAAAAAAAAAAAAAAAAAAAAAAAAAAAAAAAAAAAAAAAA